>JAKSZP010001715.1:0-85919 GCA_022478985.1 Massospora cicadina
CCCCATTTTTCACAAATCACAGCTAACACCCAGAGGGTATGGGGCCCAGGGAGCAAGGTCAGAATCCAGCGGCAGATGAGTTGTCGTGAGATACCTGGGACACCCTGGAGCTCCTGAAGAAGAATTTGGTGGTGGCGGTCGTGGCTCAGAAGAGGAAGGCGGACTGGCATAGATCTGAAGGTAGAGCTTTCAAGAGAGGTGATTGGGCCTTGGTGAATGCTTGGAACTATGCCTTGCCTGTAAGGAGCCAGAAATTGGGGCCGGTGGCGTTGGGCCCATATCAGGTAGTGAGGGCGGTGAATGAGGTGGCGTTTGAGCTGAAGCTCCCAGAAGGGTCAAGAGCCCATCTGGTGTTGCATGTATTGCAGCTCAAGCCATTCTTTGGCCAGCCACCTGAAAGGGTTTCTCCTTTATTTACAGCTGGAGGAGGAGCCAAAGAGTATGAAGTTGAGGAGATTCTTGACACCAAAGTAGTGCAGGGACGTCGTTCATTCTTGGTATGTTGGGTGGGTCATCCTATTGAGGAGTCCACATGGCAGTCAGCTAGGGATTGTGCCTAATGTCCTGAGAAAATCCAAGAGTTCTTCTTGTCTAGGGGGGTGATGTGACGGTTGAGGTCTATCCTCAGCATCACATTGCCCTGATCTTTGGTAAGACAGGGCAGGCTGTGTCTGTATGTATGGAGGAGGAGGGGGCGTTGGTTCTGGCAAGGACGCTTAAGGGGCCGGAGCTTGGAGTAGGCCAAGGAGCAAGATGGGCGTCCAAGTCAGAACTAAATGGAAAATGAGAAAAATGGGTAGTTTCGAGATTCGATTTGGATTCAAATCAAGAATGGAATGAAATGGGTGCTTGGGAGTTTCGCGGTTCGATTGGAATTCAAAATGGAACTGGCGTGGAACCATTGAGGATTGGAACTGGCACAGAATCATTGAGTAAAGATTCCGCGATCCTGCTGTAAAGTTTACACCAAACATCATTCAAGTTGGCACCATAAGCTTATATTATATTTTATTTTAGCTTTTAGCCTGTGTATATAGGGAAGGAACTGGGAGCTGGAGGCTCCTCAGTTCTGTTTTCTGTCAACTTGGCTAATCATTAAATAAAAGAACCTAAAATTCATATATTTATACTTTGGGTTTATTTTAAGATATTGCCTAACTGCAGCCATGTTTGGCTTAAATCAACAAGAGTTGGACTTTTAGAGTGAGCTTGGGAGGGCTATTGCCTCCCTCTATACCTTGTCTTGGAGTCAAGGCATGTTGCTGGGGTTAAGTATACTTGCAACTGTCTTCAGGGGGTGCTTGTCCAATCTTGTAGCGCGCGCACCAGGAGAGTAGTATCAGGAGTCATGTCAGCCCTATGGTGTTTAACATGGATCCTGTTGCTTAACTCATTTGTGGCTCATTGGAAGGAGCCAGTGCGTTACACCAACTGCTATAAACAAAAATCGAGGAATACCTCTACGTGCGAATAAGGATGTGACAATAGCTCTAGGCCATCAACTAGTTATGAGGACTGAAACCACACTGGATATTCCAGAAGGACTGTTTGGGGAGGTTGTATCCCCATGGCTATATTCTCCAATGGAACTTAGTGTGGCGCCTGGAATACTTATACTGGGGCATGGAAAGATTGATGTCTTACTAGCAAATTTGACCAGCAGACATATTAAGGTCAAGAAATACCAAGTAGTCGCTTTTGTGCATCTGTTTCTGAGGGACGAGTTAAAATCAGCTGTCAAATCTGGTAACTTATCCAAGTTCAGATTACTGACCAAAACATTTGGGGCACATAATGTAATATCTCAAGAATTGTTTACCAGATTATCAGAACAACAGAAGGATAAAGCACTAGAGTTGTTTAGAAGATACTCTAAAATTTTCACCAAAGATGACCAATACTTAGGTTGTGCAAAAGGAGTACAGCATTTTGTCAACACTGGGGACCATGTGCCTATTAAAATGAGGCCAATCTGGTGCCGCAGGGCTAGTGACTAAATAGTCAGAGAAGAGCTAGGCAAATAGCTGAAAAGTGGAATGATAGTGCTCTCTAAAAGCCCATGGGCCAGCCCAGTTTAATCATAAAGAAGAAAGATGGCAGCAATAAAGTTGTGATTGATTATTGACGCCTTAATTCCATTACAAAAAAGATTTGTATCCATTGCCCAGAATTGATGATGCTCTGGACTGTCTGAGAGGGGCAAGATATTTTACAACAATGGAACTTATCTCAGGATATTGGCAAATTGAACTGCCTCAAGAGGAGCAGGAAAAGTGCGCAATGATTGCTGCTCAAGGTTGTTCCAACCGATGTGCATACCACAAGGGCTGTGAAATGCTACAGCAACCTTTCAGCGTGCAATGGACACAATTTTGGGGGACCATAAATTATCCTGCATACTGGTGTACCTGGATGATATCAATGTCTTTTTGCAAACGTTTTCCAAACATCTGGAGCACTTTGAACAAGTGTTCAAATGGCTGTTGAAGGCTAATCTGAAGATAAAACCAAGAAAAATGCCAATTATTTAAAGAACAATTGGAATACCTCAGGTTCATCATTGATTCCAAGGGCTTGCGGCCTCAACCTCAAAAGGTGGAGGCAATTAACAAAATGCAACCTTCTACAAGTATGAGAGATGTTCAAGTATTCTAAGGCATGGTAGGATACTATTGAAGATCTGTAGAAGAGTTCACAAAGATTTCTGAGCCCTGTTCCATTTACTACAAGGAGGAGTTCATTTTTGCTGGGCAAAGGAGTGCCAACAAGCCTTTGAGGCTTAGAAAACCATAATGAGCACGGCGCCTATCCTCCAATATCCAGATTTCAGCAGGCCTTTTATCATAAAAACTGACGCTTTATTGACTGCGACTGGTTTTGTGCTATCTCAGATTGGGGATGATGGTGAGGAGCATCCAGCCACTTATTGCAGCAGGACGCTAAATAAGCATGAGAGAGCGTAATTATATGGTGACCAAAAGAGAATATTTGGCTGTCATCTACGCTTTTAAACAATCTGGGTTTACATTCATGGCATTAAGTTTCAAGTAGTGATGGATCACAGCTCATTATGATGGCTCCACAATCTCAAGGAACCTGAGGGATGATTAGCCCGCTGGACCCTGAAGTTACAAGTGTAATAATTATGAAATTATTCATAGAGCTGGAGTGGCCCATCAAAATGCAGAAGGACTATTTGACTTCTATTGTAGCTGTTTTAAGAAGTTTGGCCGATGAGCTTCATAAAAATGATTACTCAAAAGCTGTATATGAGCAACCTGAAGTACAATTGGTGATCGAAATAGCATTAACCAACACCAAATATTGGAATGGAGTTTTATACAAGCTCAAACCCGAGGGGCAGCATTGAATTTTTCCAAAACCTTCCAACTGAATGGAGATTATTACACAAGCACACAAGGCTGTCTGGCATGGAGGATTGACCAAAACACTAAATTAATCTGATCAAGTTACTATTGGGATTCCATGCAATTTGATATCCAAGACGTTCTTGATAAATGTCATTCATGCCAAATTACAAAGCCTATGATTTTGGATGTGAAATATCATTTGATCAAACCTGACTGGGATTGGCATACCGTGTCAATTGATGTAGTTGGCCCTTTGCCTGTGAGTAGCCTAGGCAACAAATACATAATTTTTTCTATCAACCATCTGACAAAATGGGTGGAAGTGAAATTATTTTGAGATGTCAGGGCTCTAACTACTGCCAAGTTCATTATGGATAATATTATTTATAAGCATGGATGCCCCCAGAAAATCTTGATGGACAATAGCATGAATTTTACTGCCCAAATGGTACAACGGTTAAATAAGTTGATGTCTATCAAAGGAGTGTTGTCAACACCATACCATCCTGAGACTAATGGTATGGTAGAGCAAGCGAATGGCACTTTAGTCAGCATTTTATGCAAAAACGCAGCCTTGGCACCTTCACAATGGGCAACTTCAATTAGTGCGACCATGTTTGCATACAATATTGGACACCACAGCAGCAAAGCCACTCTCCGTTTTGACCTTTGTATGGTAGACAGCCCGCTCTGCCTCCATTATTATATTCAGTACTCAGTTCAACTGACGCAATTAACCCAAATAACTATGTTGAGCAACTAGTGAAGACCCTAATCAAGTTGCAATCTGAAGATTATCAAAATGCAATTAGTCAAAAAACTATTCAGAAGAGCTATGACGACGCTAAACAAGCTATGGTGACTAAGTTCAAGGAAGGAGATTTATTAGTATTGTGACACTCATAGCGCAGGCCGCGCGCACAAGCTAGCCTCACTTTGGAAGGGTCCATTTATTATATTGGAGAAATTATCTGAAGATGTATATACCATTAAGGATCAAGGTGGCTGGGTTGTGAATCAAGTATACGCTAAGTTCCTTCATCCATATCATAAAGAATAATAATACAAAAAAAATAAAGTAAAAGAAAAAAATTACTTTAACTAAAAATATGGATATAATAAATATAAATATTTAATAATGAAAAAATAATTGCAAGCCATAGAGTTCAATTTATAGATTTGACGCCTCGCTGGCATTAGAACTAGGTACTCCCTCTTCAGTAGAGGGAGGAGAGTGCAATCTAACTGAAAAAGCCTATAATGGAATCAGAGAGATGTGGATTTCATACAAGTCCTGACTATCTAGACCCTGGGGAGATGTGCCAAACCCAAGAAAGCTCAGCACCAGGCACGCTGGCCTTGTCAGCTTAGGAAAGGCTATCAAGAGATAACATTTGTACTTTTAGGAACGCGAAAAGTTAGACATTGAGACCCAAGAAGAAGGGTACCACCGCTCATATCCAGTCAAGGTGGGGAAGTGTTGAGTAGTTGACTGGACCTAATTGTCAGATATTCGATAGGGACATAATAATGTTAGTATGCTTAAACTTATTATGGATCATATCAGATATCAGAGATTATGGATCGGGTATATTCTAAGCTTATGCAAAGCTTAGGATCTGCAGCCTAGCGATTTCACTTGATAATATTTGATTATGATGACATGGGCTTGAGGGCTTTGTTGATTGGGTCAGACTTAAATTAAGTTTTGACTTAATGACTTGGGCACGTGGGCTTTGTTGGTCTATGTCAAAATTAGTTTTTAATGTTGGTCAAATTTTTGATCACATTTAATTACCAATTAGTGATATGAATCGCCTTGGTATGTTCTGCCAATTACATGTGAAAGAGAATTGGTTCAGCTATTTGCAGACGCCTACAAAACGCCATGTTGAGAATGATGATGGTGTTTACTCCAACCCTGAGGCTTTGCATGATGCCCTGAGTCAAAGTATTTGTAGACATTCTTTCAAAAATTTTATGTGGCCAAGTGCCATTAAAAATGAGACGTCATGGGTAAGATGTGGTGAACATCAAACCCTATAAATAACCCTCAAGTTGATGCTAATAAAAAACATTAACTTATATGACTTGTTTATAATTTAACTTATAAACTTTTTGCGTTTAGTAGTTTACTTTGTATTAGTCAGTATTTACTTGGGATCAGTAAGATTAGGGCGGCGTGCTATCGTCCAAGTAAATTACAGGGTATACAATTTGAGTACTACAAAAGAGTTATATATCTTACCTTATAGTCACTGTCTGATCTATTGTCCCCATACAATAGACGCCTGAAACTTTACCCTACCACTAGAGAAGAACCAGCTATTGGAATAAAGCCAAAAATTCAACACCTATATCACTCAGATTACCATTAATGCTTCAGAGTTCATGAGGCTTAATCATGAAGCTCAAGAAGTGCAATTAAACCATAACAATGAATTTCATGACCAGTATCAACAACTGAGCACCCAAATTTTTAAGATGAAGGATGAATACACCAAAAAAATTAACTACTGATTCACACAATTTGAAGGCTAATGGGTGGAGAATGAGAAAATTAAAGACTCTATTAATCATCTTAATTGACAGATCAATAATCTTAATGATGGTGTTACCACTATTAGCAAGTCAAACAATATTCTTCATGGAGAAGTAAACCAGTGCAAAAAGGCAATCAAAGAAAAGGATGAAGTGATTTCCACCTTGCAACTATAAACTGCTACTTGAATGAGGAAATTGCAAAATTAAAGTTAAAAAATCAAAATCATGTCAATTGAGAAATGAAATCAATGATCAAATATGAGCTTTGGATGACAGTCGTTGCCAGTGTGCCACAAACCACTCAACTGAAAACTCTTCTAAATATTATGAGGATGAAGCTTCAGAAGTAGCTACTGAAACAGATGCTGAGCCACGTTGATAAATGCCTAACAATATGGTTGCTTTGGCCAACCCCAACACCTCAAACCATGGTGCAGTGCCTCAGCGCCCTAGTACGCCTGGCTCAAGCCAACAAAGAAGTAATCATGATAACCATGGATGGGAAAATGATAATTATAAACCAGCAAATCTGCCAGCCTTTGACAAGGATGGAAGTATAACCACATTTGTCAAATGCTTTAAAATGGCCATGCATGGGGCCAGCGACTGTAACAAAGCAGCCACTATGATCAACTGCTTGGATGAGTGGAGTGATGAGTTGATTATGCCTCACATTAATCAAAACCCAAACTACGCCAAAGTCAAAGAGGCTGTGCTTTAAGAATTTGGAGGTCCATAATGAATGTCAACTAGAAAATCTAAGTTAATGAACTTTTGCTTTAAGAAAGATGAAGCAATTGACAAATTTTGTAGAACAATTCTATTGCAAAGCTCAAGTTCTCCTAGGCGCAAAGGCTATATCAATTATGATGCTAAGATAGCACTACAACATGTAATACAACCTTATCAAAATTTGTCAAACACTTTATTGCCTGTTTTTGTGAAAAACCTTGCAACATCTGAATTGGTTGATTATGGGCACAGATGTTCACAAAATTACAGCCCTCTTAATACTGGGTACAGATCAGGACCTGCTGCCTCTGCTGGAAAACCCTTTAAACCAATAAGAAGATTGACAGTGATCCACCTGCAAAAACTGAGCAAAACTCAAATACAATGGCTCACGCCCAATGAATGAGATTACTTGCTATAGCTGCAATTGTAAAGGGCACTTTGCTTCCCAATGCCATCAGTGTAATGTCAATGTAGTCCTTTCTGATAACACGCAGGAGGAGGGAAAATCACAAGCACATAGATGCGGGATGCTCTATTGTTCCAGAAACACCATATATGGTCTAATAGTTTTATTACATCACTTTCATGATTAAAGCATGATATTAAATTATGGTCAATTGAGAATTCCATACTTATGGTTAAGGGTCCTCGTAGTATACTGTCCAGGACGCTCAATGTTGCTGATAAAGGACTAATTCTGGCCATGAATATCCGTGATATCAACTATAATCCTAAATTGATTGCCCATAGTTATGTTGGCAGTAATTAAAGAAATAATGATTTAGATGATTTCATGATTAAAGAGTTAGAATCCATGCAAAAGCATTTGGCCAATCTTCTAGATTTTCTTGATAGCAAAAGAGTAGGGACTCAAATTCGTCAGATTGAAGCAAGGTTCCACCCCAATTTGTTTATGTTAGCAGAAAAGGACTAGGCGGGTTAACATAAAGTAGAATAGATTACTTATCTTTTATTTTCTTATCTGGGATTGGACCATGTTGGTTTGATCCTTAAAAATGATTATGTGACCCTTGTAGTGAGCACCACGATATATTGTGCAGAAAATACACACTATTGCACAAGTTAAGTTCCTCTTTGGAACTTTTTAGAAATAAAATGTTCACTATACTTTTGTCACCTGACAAGTTCTTTTTAGTAATAAAATGTCCCTGACAAGTTTTTATTCTTCTATATTGGCTATAAGAGATATCCATTTTTTATATGTTATCTCATATGCTAAAACTACACTCCAGGAACAACATATGAACTAATAAATAATTTGGGATTAGGTGATATGCTGATGGAATATTTGTGGGAAATATCTATAGTTGAAATCCTAGCATCCTAATAAATGATTTCTTGATTTTGGCATTACAATTAACAGTGAGAAGAATGGGTATAATGAGTACAATGTGCACAATAGGAATAAAGGTACCCATATATGGGGAAAATCTTGTTAAAGATGAGGACAGGGGTGACAATTCTGGAATTATAGGGGTTATATGGTAGTGCTGACAGCAATAATTATTGACAATTAATCACTTGCATTCATTGTAGTTACATTTAAATGATAAGAATAAAGGGATCCAAAGTTAGTATCCCCAACCCCACCAGCTCATCAAATTGTTTGCTTGTGTGCTGGATCTCATCACTTTTGTTGATCATCAACTTGCTTAATATGTCAAGGCGTTGGACACTGCTGGCCTCATAAACAAAGAAAACCCACAACTATATATCCTTATGCCCCATGTCGCTGATGCTCCTACCTCAACGTTGTCTGCCATGGTCTGACAGCTAAAGTGGGCGACGGACAAAAGTTTCTCCAAAGCTTCCTGTTGAGGAATTGACTGGACCTAATTGTCAGATATTCGATATCAATAATTATGGTTCAGGTGTATCCTAAGTATCTGAACTTGAGACTTGCAGCCTAGAGATTTCACTTAATTATATTTGACTATGATGACATGGGCTCAAGAGCTTTGTTGGTTAAGTCAAACTTAAATTTAAGTTTTGATTTAATGACTTGGGCATGTGGGCTTTGTTGGTCTATGTCAAAATTAGTTTATAATGTCAGTTAAGTTTTTGATCAAATTAATTACTAATTAGTGATATGAATCGCCTTGGTATGTGCTGCTGATTGCACGTGAAAGTGAATTGGTTCAGCTATTTTTGAAGATGCATACAAAACGCCATCTCAAGAATGATGACAGTGTTTACTCTGACTCTGAGGCTGAGCATGATGCCCTGAGTTGAAGTATTTGTAGACGTCCTTACAAACTTTTTATGTGGCCAAGGGCCACTGAAAGTAAGGCGTCATGGGTAAGATGTGGTTAACAATGAACTTATTAATAACCCTTGCATTTACACTAATAAAGGCATCCTTTAACTTCTGGATTAAGTTTATAATTTAGTGTATAAATTTTTTTTGCATTATCACTTTATTTCATATTAAAGTCAATTTCACTTGGGATCAGTAGGATCAGGGCACCGTGCCATCATCCAAGTAAAATGACCGGGTATACAATTGAAGTATTACCAAAAAGCTATATCATAAATTTAAAGCACCATTCTGTCTATTGTCCTCACACAATAGATGCTTGAAGCTGCAGTTTCCACCAAACAATGAACCAGCCATCAGGCGAAGCCCAAATATTCAACACTTCCTCTTCTGATATGGCTTCCAAGGCTGTTAGCTAAGTTGCTATAATGGGAATTTCTCCAGATAATCCCTTTGTTTGGCATATTTGCAAATAAAGATGCGTGACAGGTCCCCCTTTTAATTTGGACACCTCCAGTGCTTAAAAAGTGATCATAGGTAAATATCTTAAGTCAAATCATCATTCTAACAACAGGAGATAATAAAAGTCACTACCAAGTAAAAAAGGTATTACAGCAACCTGTAAAGTAAAATAAATCTTACTACTATAGGTAAGGAATGATGAAAACCCTACAAGATAAGAGTCTTACTTACCCTGTTAAAGGCATATTATAACACTAGGTACATGCTCTAGTTCGTTGGGACCACAGAGACTTTCTAGTATTAGTTTAAAGGTTATAAACTATAATTACAGGCTTGTATAATCATTAAAGTATAGTTATAGATGTAAATTAAGGTAAGATTAAAAGTCACTTTATACCATCTGATGCAGCTATAGCTACAGCGTCTTTCCGTTTATATCAGTTTTACCAAACATATAAGTCTCACATTTTAAATCCTGAAGTTAAAATTACTTTATATAAAAATGTAAATTGAATTACCACAACTACTTTAATACATACATTTTTTTACTTTCCTAAATCACCATGATGCCAATTGATTGTCGTGTAAGCTAATGTTGTTGGACAATTACAATGTTGTTTATTAATAAGAGTGTATCAGTTTTAAATAAGGACAAAATATGGATGAATCGACCAAAAGACCACGGCAAATTCTCAGTGGACCTTCTAGAATCTGGTTAACACTTTTTACAATAATTGGGAAAACATATTGTGTTCAGGCGGTCAGATTGCACCAAATCATCTGCAAAATTCAGGGAGTTAATTGGAGGCTCCTCCCCTGCCTCTTCTATTTTAGTACAGGATACCTCATGGAAACCAACCCCTTTTAAAGGGTCAGAGGGGGTCCAACCAAATGCAAAAATTTTACAGCCCAAGAATTGGGTCAAACATATAAAACCATTACTTCATGGACTAGTCCTTCCCCCTATCAACCCTCAATCAGCCATTCCACCCAGATGAGGCAAGTTCAAGAGATCCAACAGGGCGATAGCTCATATTTCCTAATTTATTTTTTACTAAGCAATCCAAACTTTGAGCCTCAATGCATTAAATATTAATTATCAACTTAATAAGAGGGTTCTCTTTTTACCCCATTGCCGCTACCAAAAAAACCTATAAAAAACTAACCAGTTAGATGTTCTTAGTAAAATATTATTTTTATAAAGTGGTTTATAGATCCCTTTAATTAAATTGTTTAAATTTAAATTTAACTTTATTGTGAGGAAGGCCGACCATGGGATGGACACTTCCAAATTTGACCCAAAAAAAACAAAACTTAGTAACAGGGAAGGCACCCCAGAGAAGCGATGCTATCTCTTGTTGCCAGCAGGAACACCACTATGGGGAGGGGGAGGGAATGTGTGAAGGGGCCGTAGCCACAATTGAACACGTGTGTAGGAAAGGGTCTGATTTGATGAACCAAACTGGGAACCAGGAGGAGACCAGCTGTCGGCGATGTGGTGGGAGGTATCCAAACATCCACGCCTGAAAGTGGTCCACCAAATGAGACTGGAATCTGTGGACAGCTTCTGGGAGGGTGGGGGTGGAGCCTGCGATGGCATCCTAGACAATCTTGTGGATAGTCCACATGGCGATTGCAACCACCAGAGCATGGAGGGAGGGTGGAAGGGGAGGCCATTATAAAACAAACATATCTCTTGACAGACTAAAGGGATGTGTTTGATCCTGGCTAAGCAGACGTTGAACTTCGCGCCATATCACTTTAGAGGTAGGACACTTCTTCATGCGGTGGAACAGCGTTCCATACTGGCCACACACAACGCAGGATGAGTGTAAAGTGTTAGAGCGCTCAGCCATATGGTACACCCGCCTCAGGCAGCGCTACACATGGGAGCGGATTTGAGGCTGCAACAGAGGATGGTGTGCATATTTCCAAATAGTCTTCTGAATCTCAATGGAGTAAGGGATGTCCATCATGTCCATGTAGTCCACCCTGGATAGGACATGGGGGCGTGTGGGGATCACGTCATCTTGAATGGGTAACCCCTGTACCTCTTGTGTGAACTGAGGAGAGGGGCGGCCTTTCTGGGCTGTGTGACCGCTAATATGAATTCTCCACTTAGCGCTCCGCATGGAGAGGAGGATTCGTTTGTAGTAGTTTTAGTCCCATGAGGACCTGTGGCCGATGGGTGTGAAGCCAGGTGTTTCATCAAGGAGTGAGGGTTCGATGGATTTTTAAGGCCCAAGGCGCAGGAGAAGTTGAAGCGGGCCGTTCAGGACCAGTGTTGGGAGGGGAGCATGGGGCAGTGATGGCCGCAATCCAGGTGCCCAGGATCTTGGCAGCTTGGCCTTTTAAGTCAAGCAGGCCCATGCCATCATGATGATGAGGGCCAAACATGACCTCTAGCCATACTGGAGGTGGGCGGCCTGACCAAAGCCATCCTTGCAGAAGGGCATACAAGGATTTGAAAAGGCTTGGGGAGAAGGGGATGGCGTGGGCTCCAAACCAGACTTTGGAGAGGAGCATAGAGTTGGCTAAAACAACCCTGCCAGTAAGGGAAGTAGGGTGGGCTCTGAGGGAGGTGATGCACTTCGTCACGTTGTCTAGAATATGACTTTCCATTACTGCTGATGCATACCCGCCTGCCTCCACCCACGCGCCCAGATGGCGGACAGGCCCTATGGTAGGGCGTGGCACGAAGGGGAGCACTAGTGGGGAGGTGTGGGGTGAGCAGGGAGGGCGAGCACGTGTGCGAGCAGATGGCCCGGGCTGGGCACTGGTCGCTGGGGCCCAGCAGGTTTGATACTGACCAAGGAGGATGATTATGGTTTTGGAAGCGTTTAGTGCAGCATCACTTACCTGGGAATACTCCTGGATGAGAGCTTCAAGCGCGCGTGCGTCTTTATTATTAGACACCCCTACCACACAGTCGTCTGCAAACGCCATCATCTTGACTGGGGCTTGACCTGGTACATGGACCCCAGTGAGTTGGGCATTCACGTTTCGAAGTAGTGGGTCAAGGCTGAAGTTGTATAAGAGTGGGCTAAGGGGGTCCCCTTGTCATAGGCCCCTTTGAGGGCGGATTACTTCCGCCAGGAATTCAGGGCCATGCATTGTCATTGTTGCAGATTCCGTGAGCATTACCCAGTTGATGAATCAAGGGGGTAAGCGGAATTGATGGAGGCAGGCCCTGAGGTATTCCCAGTTTACTCTATCATAGGCCTTCTGTTGGTCCAAGAATACAAGTGCTCCAGAGGCTGTGGACTGGCATGCGTTAGCCACAGAGTGCACGTTGTCCCAGATCAACCTTCTGGGTATGAAACCAAATTGTTCTGGGGAGATGGTGGCAGATGCTACAATCCCTAAACGGTTAGCCATGATTTTAGTTAAAGGTTTTGTATCCGTGTTAGTTAAAGAAATGGGGCGCCAGTTGACTAGGTCTAGATTGTCCCCTTTCTTGAAGAGTGTGATGGTGAAGGCCTCTTGTCCTCCTGGTAGGAGGCGTGTTTCCAGAAGGCTCTGGTTAAGTGAGGCAAGCAGCAGTGGGGATATATATTTGAAGTACTTTTCATAGAATTCATATGGAATGCCATCTGGGCCTGGGCATTTCTGATTTGGTGCACTGTGGATGGCTGTCCATAGTTCATTCGGAGTAATCAAATTCATTATTTCTGGATATCAGGAAATGGTGCAGATGTGGGTTTGGTCAAAAAATTCTGCCACTTCAGCCGGCTGAATTGGATCAGATCAGTATAGCTTGGAGTAATACTTTTGTACTTCAATTGCCACTTCAGCTGGCGTATCTGCGACAGAATCATCCAATCTTTGCACCTGTGTGCAGGCCACGCTCTGGCGTGATGCAAATTTTTTTTTAAAAAATATGTGGTGCACTTGTCGCCCTCTGTAATGCGTTTGGCCCTGTACTGAACACAAACCTGATGTTTGTGTTGCCTTTCGAGCATGTTGAGGTGGGCAGCTGCTTCCGCCCACTTCCAGCCCCATGCAGGGCTGTATCCTATAGCTAGTATGTTGGACTCCAGGTGTGCCAACTCTGCAAGAGCGCGCAAAATGATGGCCGATGTGGCTTGTGAGCGTCAGAAGGAGAGGTGGCAAGAGTGGTGGATGGTATCTTCTTTGAAGGCTGCCCATGTGGAGATGGGGTCTGCGCAAAACGGTTAAACAAACTCTTTTGCCAAAATTGCTGATTCCACCCAAGTGGAAAATCCTGTTAATGCAAGTTTGGGAGGGCAGAGTTTTCACCAATGTAAGGCTTTGCTCACTGTGACAGGTAGGTGTTAGGTTATTGAGACCAGTCGGTGGTCAGAGAATTCAATTTTTGTTGTTTGGAAGTGGGAAATGTGAGGTTGGAATTTCGCCGGTGTGAGGATAAGGTCTATGCGGGTCATGGACCTTAATTGGCTGTTGTGGACATGGGGGCACATCATGTTTTCGAGCAGCAGGGCTTGCCGCATCAAAGCATCCATTAACCCAAGGGTGGCCTTTAGAACTCGAAGTTCTATGTGACCCTGGGGGGCGTGGGAGGAGGAAGGCCAACGGTCCATGGGTGTGTTTAGCCAACAGTTCATGTCACTGACTACGAAAGGGTCTGAGGGTAATGGGAGGGATTTGACCAACGAGAAAAATTCCTGATGCTCTCATGCACAGGTTGGGGCATAGATGTTGACAATAGCATGTGCACTTCAGCCCACGAGAAAGTGACAACAAGGACTCAGCCATTGAGGAAGGATTCCGACAATAAAAATTTGAAAAATTGTTTTTCTAAACTAGCACCCTACAGTGCTCTGACCAAAAGGATAGGGAAGGGAGGAGCATGGTTTTCCAAGAATCCTCAGAACCTCACGGTCAGTGGGACTCCTGGATGGCCAGAATATCCATGGGTAAATTTTTTTGTAAAAAACTCAGTTCCTAGCCTGGGACAGCAAGGCCTTGAGTCTGGCAATATTCAACGTCCCTAAAGTGAAGGTTTCCCCCATTGCACCTTAGGTGCGAGGGGGTGGGAATCTGGGCCCACTAGCCTCCTCTAGATCCCCATGGGCCTTCATGGCAGCGCGGGTGTTTGCAGCAACACTATTGGTAGTTTTGTTAATTTTAGCAGAAAGGTTCGCGTTGGCTTTTGCCTTTGCTTTTTATTTCCCTGACGTCAAACGAATTTTTTGCAGTGCTAATGAGTTCGGTGCACCAATGTTCAGGTCAAAAAAAAATTTTCAGGTAGGTTGGACCCCAAGTTGGTTTCAACTGGAGCTTGGTTGCAAAGATTAGGTGAGATCGAGTCACCCATCAGATCCTCAGATTAGGAGGCCTAATCAGCATGGGCTTCCCAATCTGATTAGTTGAGGGATTCCCAAGTTGCTTCTGCCACGAAGGTTTCAATGTCCTCCTGGCGTTGGGAGTGTGAGATAGCGGTAGTGACTTTGGACGCTTCCTTGGCTGCAGGCCTGCTTGGCCTTTTTCCGCTCTTGTGGGGAGATGGGTTTTACCAGTAGGTAGCAGCCTTGTGCTCCCCACGGGAAAGCCTCTTTGGTGCTTGTGGTTGGTTTGTAGTGCACCTCTCTGCTAGCCATGGCCACCGAGGGGTGCTCTTGGAATGTGATGCCCTCCTTGGTGGGGCATGCATGTGCCTTATGGCCAAACGCGTCACAGTGGGTGCAGATGGGGGGTGCGCTGTCCACAGTTACCCAGAAAGGGTGGGTGGTATGCCCTTCAATATTGATATATGTGGAGTGCGGGATCTGGGTTAGGTCCTTTGCAATCTCCTCAATTGGGGTCAGAACTGTGATGGCTTTGCTGGTGCATAGGTGTGGCATCAGCGTAAAGCATTGCATCTTGAAAGATTATATTTCGCCATATATGGTGAGACCATCTTTCAGGTGCTGCTCCAAAATGGCACGTTTTACCATAGTAGGCAAAAAGTCAAACATGAGGAAAATTTTGGTTGGATTTTGTCCATCTGGTGCATTTATTTTTGATGACCCATTGCCCTTTGGGGAGGTCAATCACTATGTGCACCACAGCAGCTTTGTCTGCTGCCTCCTTGTTTTTGAAACTGAGGTCCAGCCAACCATGTGACATGGAGTGAGGTGCGACATACACCGCGGTCAGAAAAAAGTGTGCACATCCCCACAAAATTTTTCCCATAAAGCTGTTTGTTGATTGTCCAGAAACACACGGACTCCATATTCCACTGACGAGAGTGGTTGGGAGTGTGGCGTGTTGATGTGCTGGTTGCATCGCGTTTGCCAAGTGAGAATTTCTGGGGAAATAGTAACCGCCAGTTTTTTATTTTTTTTACATTCTGCCAATTTCTCCAGGGCGTTTTCGAATGTTTGAGGCCGCGGGCCTACCACCTGCTCCTCTTACCTTACTTGACCAACTGCTCCCTGACATGAGCGCAGACTAATCTCCTCTGTGAGATATTCAAACTAGAATCAGACTTGAATTTAATAAGTTGCAAAAGTGATTGCAACGAGAGATAAAGTCCCCTTAATTAATTGTTGGAAGTTAGGAAAAAAAGGCACCAGTGAGCATTTTCCTCACTTAAAATCAAATAAGTGGTGCTCACTACAGGGGGCACCTGTACACCACAAAAAACGTTTAAAAAATTGAGGTTGGTAGGTTATCTAACCCTCACAACTTCCCCACAGAAAGTAACCCTAGGATATCCACTTTGGAAAACCAGCTAGACAGTGCTTTTTCTCGCCTCAAAAGTCTTGAGCAGCACTCTATTATAAAGCCCCCATTCAGAGATAAGTCCACCCAGGGTGTGGTCAGCATTGCCTCTTTCCTCTTCATTTATGAATCTTCTATAGTAGCACTGATCAACAAAAACCCAGTACATCCTCCCTTGCTTGAATCGCCTAGCTCAAGAAATTATGGCCCCCACCTGATCAACCTCAGCACTTGGTCAGAAATTAAACAAGCGCTTATTGACAAACTAGGCTCCTAGCAGAGTTTACAACGACAAAAACAGGCCTTTATGTGCCTTAATTTGCAAGTAGGTGAATCATTCACCTCTTTTGTGGAGCGGTTCCATAGGGACGCTCAACCCCTACTGATTGCCAAAATGCTACCTTTTGACGACGCCATTGCTGCCATTCTGAGCGGGTTGACGTCTCACCCTTCTATAGCTCGTCATCTTATCTCTGTAAAGCGCCACCTTTGGACCATCTAAGACATCAAGGAGCTCTGCTGGAGATTGCAGATATGTATAACGTTGAAGCTACTTAAAGTGTTGGGTCAACTTCTCAGGTATTAACCATTAAGAATTATTTAACCATAGCCCCACTGAAGGAGGGTATGATGGTCCCTTTGGGCCCCCCTACGCTGGTTACTACTATGATTCCAGAACCTGCGGTGCAGCTCAAACCTAATTTTCTTCTGTCTAGCAAACTTGAGGTTATCAATCCTTTAAGTCAAAAGTACATCCCCGTCAATGGGGTCGCGCTTCCTGCCCCCATCTTGTCACCAAGATCATCTTTTATCAGACAATGAATCTTTCCAAGTGGTTCCAAAGCCTGCTCCTGATTCTTACCCTTCTATCAGGTGCCATTCACCCCCGCTCATGATGGGTTAAATGACCAGGTTACAAATGCTAAACCGTCTGTTTCCCAAGAGCACACAGCTTTATACCCAACAATAGCGTAGTTGAAACCTCCACTTCCACGATGCTATCCCCCTCGCATCTCCTCCTACCAATTTAAGCTCAAAACCTGTAGCCATGGGGCATCCCAAACTCCTGCATCAAAGTCTAAATGTAGATCCATAACTATCAAAGCTTCACCTCCAAAAGTTACACAAGTAGCTGAGCGCCCCCAGGATAACCCTGAAACAAAGGAAGCTCTGATTTTAACCCCAACCAATGGAGCCATTGGTGTGCATTGAAAATCCCTCTGACAACAAATATGAAGGAGGTTGTGAAGATGTCAGTCATTATGTCTAGGAGCCCCAGGTGAAGTGGAGGTAATTTGACCAATTGAACCTAGAAAGAGTGAATATGGCTAGGATAACCCTCAAAACGTACCTTTAACTGGTGCTGTGAGGTCTGGAAGTTATTGATACCGCCAACGATGCTGACCAGCTCATTGCCTTTATGATCTAATCCACTCAGAGTGTTTATATACTGCATTCTATCCGGAAAAATTACCTGAAACTGTTTGTCAGATTATTGACTATGAGCTCTGCTAGTTGGCAGGCTAATCAGTATGAAGACTGGTCTACCCTTGCCATTTTACCTTAGGCATTGGGGCTAGCAGCACCAGCTAACCCCTTAGCTTGTCACCCATGCCATTTGGGGATCCCCCAGCTTAAACTATTTTATTTGTACGAGGATGGCCGACCAGGGGACAGAAACATCCGATATGTAGGAGAAAAGAGGAGGCAGAAAAAAACAGAAGCGGGAAGAGAGAGCAAAGCAAAAGAAAGAGAACTCAAAATACGACTTGGCACACTTTTGTGTGTCTGAGGGGCCACAGGTGGTGGGTGACTAGACCTTGAGCGGCATGTCGACCCTGGCTAGTAGGGTGTACCACCTATGGAGACAGTGAGGTTTTCAGTGTCATATCAGAGGAACCAGATTGGAATCCATGTGCCCATCCGTTTCTTCCATTTGTGTTAAAGTAAGCCAAACAGCCAGGCTTGGAAGTGGTCAGCCAAATGGCTGTGGAACCTAACGATGGTTTGGTTAAAGTTGTGCTAGATCCCGTTGAAAGCGTCGAGGGTAATTGTGTGAATAGACCATATTGCAATGCACACAATTAGGGCCCTCAGTGTCTGGGGATAGGTGAGGCAATGTTGAGTGCCATGATATCACGGGATAGTCGGAATTTGGTTGTAGGTGATTGTTGAAACAAGTGCATCACGTTGGCCCAGATATGCGCAGATGGCGGGCATTCTTCCGAGTGGTGTGCTAGTGTGTTGGGTCCGCCACAGATGGCGCATGTCTTGAACATTGAGAAAGTACGGTCAGCTGTTCTGTATGTGCGGCGCATGTATCGCCACATTGTGGAGCATACTTGTGGGGATAGGAGGGGACAGGTGACGATGTTCCACACCTGTTTTTGGGTTTGTAGGTCATATGGGATGTTTTGGTGGTCTATGTAGTCAATCCTGGACAGAGGGAAAGGTAGTAATGGGTTGGGCGCATTAGACACCGTTTGTCCTCTGTGGAGTTGCACATATCCAGTTTGGGGGTGAGTGTCTTCAGATTGCTGTAAATATGAAAAACTCCAATTTCCTTGTCTTAGGTTGTATAGGATACATTTGAAATACCGATTGGTGTTATGTGGTCCAGTGGCGTTTGGGTGTGTTACAAGGTACTTCATCAGGGTCTTTGGGTTGGAGGGGGACCTCAGATGTAGTGCCCTTGCAAAATTGGTTTGGGCTGCCTTAGCCCAGTGGAGGGATGGTGGGTTGGGTGACGTCGTGGAGGCTATCCATGCACCTAGGATTTGCGTTGCTCTTTCCGTGATGTTGAGCAGCCCCATCCCGCCTTTCTTCCGTGGGCCATACATGGTCTCCAGCCTGATAGGTGCACGGTAGCCCGACCATAGCCAGTTCTGCAGGAGTTTGTAAACTGCGTCAGTGAAGTTGGCAGAGAAAGGGGATCGCATGGGCAGCAAACCATAGCTTTGATAGGATCAGGGAGTTGGCTAATACAATTCATCCGGTTAGGCTGGCTTTTATTCCTTCACATACATGTCATTCTTTTTGTGATGTTGTCCAAGATGTTGGTTTCTATGGTGTCAAGAGCATATCCACCAGCTTCTAGCCATATGCCCAGATGGCGGACTGGGTCAGTGGCGGGGTGGGGTGCAAAGGGTAAGCACAGTGGTTTTATTGGCTTGGGTCTTTGTTGTGTGGTTAGGTGTGTGGTTGGTTAGTTTCTGTGGTGGTGTGGGGGTGGGGCCCAGTTTGAGCTGAATTTGCCCATTACAATCATCTCTGTTTTTTGTTTGTTCAGCATAGCGTTACTCACTGACTCATAAAGATGAATGATGCGCTCAATCGTCCTGGCATCCCTATTGCCTGAGATTTCAACGATGCAATCATCAGCGAAAGCGAGCATTTTGGTTGGTGGTTGTCCCTCCAACCTGATTCCGGTGAGCTTTGAGTTTGCAATGCAGAGAAGGGGGTCAAGGGTGAAATTGTATAGTAGGGGGCTAAGTGGGTCACCTTGTTTAAAGCCCCTTTGGGGGGTGATGGTGTCGGTTAGGAAGCCTGGGCCTCTGATTGCAAACTTGGCTGAGCGCGTTAGGAGGAGCGCCCAGTTTATAAAGTGGGGTGTTAGGTTGAAGGCCTTCAGACATTGTTTTAGGTATCCCCAGTGTACTCAGTCATATGCTTTCTTTTGGTCCAGGAAAGCAAGGGCGCCTGTGGGGTTGGCTTGGCAGATATTGGCAACTGTGTGGATGTTATCCTAAATTGAGCGGTTTGGGATGAAACCAAATTGATGGTGTGAGAGGGTTGTCTGGGCAATGCAACCCAGACGCTGGCTAAAATTTTAATTAGTTTTTTTTGTATTGGTATTGGTGGAGAGCAATTGGGCGCCAGTTGTTCAGATCTGCCTGGTCTCCTTTTTTGAAGAGTGTGACCACATATGCATCTTGGCCGCCAGGTAGAAGGGCTGTGTCTTCCAGGCACTTATTCAATGTTGTTAGTAGTATTGGCGCAATATGTTTAAAGTATTTTTTTAAAAATTCATATGGGAGGCCATCAGGCCCAGGGCACTTGTTGCATGGGGTTGATCTTATTACCTCTCATAGTTCATCTTCTGTTATGGGTGCTGCTGGGTCTGGTTGGCCAGCTATGGTGCTGATATTGGCAGATGATAAGAATTTTTATAAATTTACTAGGTGATGCAAAATCCGCCGTGTACAGGTCAGTGTAAAATCGGTGTAATTCAGCTGATATTTCCGATGGTGTGGATGCCATTGTGTCATCCATTCGGCGGACCTGTGTGCAGGTCGCCAACTTTGAGATCAGTTTAAATCGGCGGAAAAATTGGGCTGTGTGAGTTTCTCCAGATAAAATGTATTTTGATTTGTAGCATATTTTGGTGTGATGCTGGTGTTTTCTAAATAGGAGTTTACCTGTGTTGATAGTTGAAACCACAGGCGGCCCCATTGGGGGGTGTAACCCTCACTAGGTGTGTGTTGTTTTCTAGGTGTTGAAGCTGTCTGATAGCCTTGTTGATTGTCGCAGACATTGCAGCTGTTTTTTTTGGAATTTAGGTGACAAGCTTTCTTAGTTGCATAAGACTTGAATGTTTCCCATTTGGCGAAAAGATTTCCATCAGGTGATTGTCTTTCTTGCTGTGTTGTTAGCACCGTCTCAATCCAAAGTTTAAGCTCTGGAAGGTGGATGGTGCTCGGGTGAACTCTGTGCCAGGTGGGCGGTTTTTTGTATTTTCCTGAGGATGATAGCATTATTGAGACCATCCGATGGTCAGAGAAAGGGATGATTGTTGTTGTAAAGTTTGATAATCAGTTTCAGAAGTCTATAGGGGCGAGCATCAGGTCAATCCAGGTTATTGAGACCAGCTGGTTATTGCTGTGGTGGGGTCTTGTCATGTTGGCCAGGGTGGGAGCTTTTTGGGGGATGGTGTCACATAGGCCCAATGTTGCCTTTAGTATGTGTAGTTCTGTATGGCCACGGGTGTAGCCCTAGCCTAGACTTGGGCCAGCGGTCAGTATTGGTGTTTAGCCAGCAGTTCAAATCCCCAAAAAAATGTTGCCTCAGGGAATTGGATTGAGAGGATATTGGACAGGAATTTTTTTGGCGGTCATTCAGGTCATTTGGGGCATATACACATGCCACGGCAAAATTTTCTCCATTCCACTTGAGGTCCGTTAGGAGTAGCTGTCCCTCCAGGTGGGAGGCTGTGTTTTAGATTTTTACTGGAGGGTTACAGTTTGTTCAAATTACCATCCCACAATGGTATGTCCAAAAGGATTTGGCCAGAAGGAGCATGGTTGACCATGACTCCTCCTCCCCCAGTGGACAGTGGGGTTCTTGGATGGCCAAGATGTCCACGGGGATATTGCGCAAGAAAGCCATTTTTTGTCCTGGGATGTGGGGCCTTGGCTCCTGCGATGTTGAGCGTCCCTATGTTGATTGTGGTAGTCCACACATCAGGAACGCTGGGGTGACCCACTGAGGTCACCCAGTTCCTTCTCACGAGTCATACTGCGAGTTTGAGGTTGATTGCCATATTTTTGTCAGTGTGTTGATCAGCGGTCTTGGTGCTGGCATTGTACGGTTTTTTCTGGCTTGAATTACTACGTGTGTTTTGGGTTTGGCGTGTGTTGGCTTTTGCCCCATCAGAAAAAAAATTCCTGCCACTTACCTTTGGGTTTGATGGGTGGGAGTTGTGGGTCAGGGTGGTTGGTTCCTGTGCATAGGTGTTCTCGCCTTGTGATTGGCTGAAGTTGTCTTCCATGTCATCATTGAACATATATGATTGGTTGGGAGGATTCTCAGTGGTGCAATGTGGATCTAATCCCGCTTGGTTGAGTGTGTTTGATTGTTTGTGTCCAACAGTTTCTTCATTTTGGTTGTGTTGGGTTTTATGTGTTGGGTCTGATTGGTTGTTCCATTGTGCTGCCATGGCATCCGCTTGAATTTGTTCTGGGGAAATTGTGGTGTGAGTTTGGGTCTTGGCAGAACTCGCGGCCTGCTTGCAGGCAGTCTGTGCGCAACGTCAGTCCTTGCATGAGATGGGCTCAACCAAGGCAATATTGGCTCTTTCACCCCAATAGAAGGCAAAAGTAGAGTCTTTAATTTTCCCGAAAGTTGCTTGTTTCATCCATATTGTCCTCGAAAAATTCCGGTGCTTCAATCCCACATTTGACGGGGCAGGCGTGGTCCTTGTGGCCTATTGCTGAGCAGAATTTGCAAATGGGTGGGGTGTGCTCTGGTGTGATATGAAAGGGGCGAGATACACTGCCATCAGGGAGGTTGATGGTCGCCATGTGGGGAATTAAGGTGATGTCCTCGGCCACGTCTTGGTTGGGTTCAATAATAGCAATTGCCTTTCCTGTGCACAGGTGGGGCAGGAGGGGGAATTTTTCGAATTCAAATTGTTTGATTACTCCATAGCCTTTGAGGCCCCCGCGGAGTTCATCCATGAGGACATCGCAGTGCACGGTGCTCAGAAGCCAGTCAAATAAAATGAAGAGGTCATTTGCCTCATTCCATCATGTGTGCACCATGCGGATAGTTCTGTCTTCATTATTGATTTTATAAAAAGTCAATTTTTGCTGCTTCTGCCACTTCATCTGTGGACATGAACCTGACGTCCACCCATCCTATGTGTAGATTTTTGAAATTTACTGAGATGGTGTTTGGGAAAGTTGTGGAGAAGGCCTCCCCCATTTTTTCCCATGACTCAAGGAGTGTCGCCGACCATGATTCTGAGGCCATGTTCAAGGGAGGATAAGGTTGGGAGTGCTCAATTTTAATATATGCGCCCATTTTTTGCAGGAATTGCAAAACTCCAGGTGCAGCGTTTTGCTCACCCTTTTTGGTGGGTGGGTGTGTCAAGTTCCACTGGGGCGTTTTCCCCCGGCAGGTTGGAAGGGCTTTGGGCCTTTTGCGCTGGCCACTTTCGCCCAACTGGTGTTGTTGCGGACAAATTTGCTCATATTCCAGGTTGATTGTCAATCTCGGAGAAATTGCGTAGAATCATGTTATTATTAAGAGTGATAATAACGGGAAAGAAAAGCCCCCAGCTTAAACTACAACCAACGAAATAAATAATAAACTTAAAACAAAAGGTAGAATAGGCAAATGGAGATATTTATTGAAAGGGAAGCGCCAGGTATTTATACTATTTACAAAAGGGCTACTGCGCCCATCGCTGACCTATTGACTCTTCCACTGGTTCTTCCAGCCAATCACTCTTCTTCTTCTTTCTCTACATAATTCTCTTCCCTGGCGTTGACCCTCTTGCTCCATCCTTCCCAATGTCCAAATTAGTTTTTGGGTCATCCTCAGCCTTAAGTCGCCGGTGAGCCATTTAGATAATTATTTTAAATAGACGTCTTATTTTGATTTTACCTTAAAGTTGATAATGTGCTGGAAACTACTTCAGTTGCTTACTTGACTTGTAATATCTCAGCATATTGCTGACATCTATTTCATCTTATCTTGATAATAAATGAGGCACCAGAAACAACTTCAGCCACCTCAAACTCATAATAGTTGGATCCACCAACATTGGATTATCAAGAAGCAAATTCATAGATGAACAATTGAGTGAATACATCAGCTTTCCGCTGGAAATCCCACAATGGACCACAAATGGCAGAAGGCTTCAAACCCTGATTCCGATGACTGATATCAATTGGATCATCCTCAGCTATTAATCACTGGTGATCCTTATACTAATTTGGGTCCACTGATTGGCCCCACTCAAACCTAATACCAAACTTGGAAGAATACTAATTTCAGCTCAACCCAAATTGGGGAGCAACTAACCAGCTATTGAATCAAAATAACACGAAATTCAGTCAATAAACCATTCCGCTGGGATTGGCCATATCATCCCAAATAACGATTAATCATTGGATAATTCCATCTGGTTAAAATTCTGACATTTTCCCCCACTTAACCAGATGGTAATCCTCCTATTTCCAACCTCAGCATGTGGGGTGGGCGTCCAGGGCTTGCCCCTCCCCGCCACCAACAACCACTGGAACTAAACCACAGTGGAGAATCACAGCCACCTCTTCACTAACCTATCAACTAAAGCACCAACCAGCAGAGTCCCCTGTAGTGAGCACCAATGTCAGAAAATCGACTATGGGCTCTGCTAGTTGGCAGGCTAACCAGTATGAAGACTGGTCAGCCCTTGCCGTTTTACCTTAGGCATTGGGTCTAGCAGATCCAGCTAACCCCTTGGCTTGTCACCCATGCCATTTGGTGATCCACCAGTCTAAACTACAACCAACAAAATAGATATATAACTTATAGCAAAAGGTAGATTAGGCAAAGTAAGATATTTATTGAAAGGGAAGCGCCAGGTATTTATACTATTTACAAAAGGGCTACTGCGCCCAAAGCTGACCTATTGGCTCTTCCACTGGTTCTTCCAGCCAATCACTCTTCTTCTTTCTCTACATTATTCTCTTCCCTGGCGTCAACCATATCGCTCTGTCCTTCCTGATGCCCAAATTAGTTTTTAACTCATCCTCAGCCTTAAGTCACCAGTGAGCCATTTAAATAATTATTCTAAATAAAAGTCAAATTTGGATTTGACCTTCAAGTCGATATTAATGTGCTGGAAACTGCTTCAGTTGCTCGCTTGACTCGGAATATCTCAGCATATCACTGACATCTATTTCATCTTATCTTGATAATAAATGAGGCACCAGAAACAACTTCAGCCACCTTAGACTCATAATAGTTGGATCCACCAACATTGGATTATCAGGCAGTGAATTCATAGATGAACAATTGAGTGAATAAATCAGCTTTCTGCTGGAAATACCACAATGGACCACAAATGGCAGTTGGCGTTGAACCCTGATTCTGCTGACTGATATCAATTGGATCTTCCTCAGCTATTAGTCGCTGGTGATCCTTATACTATTTCAGAGCCACAATTGGCCCCACTTAAACCTATTATCAAACTCGGTGGAATACTAATTTTGGCTCAACCCAAATTGGGGAGCAAATAACCAGCAATCGAATTAAATGACATGAAATTCAGTCAATAAACCATTCTGCTGAGATTGGCCATATCATCCCTAATAACGATTAGTCATTGGAGGATTCTATTTGGTTAAAATTCTGACACTTTTAAACACCTTGTTTCTACACTCCAGCTAAAGGAGGTCCTCGCTCTTCCACCTAGCTTGGGTGGAACTTTAACAAAAGTGGAGATTATCTTCAATTAAATACTAGTCATTGCTATCCTTGACACTGGATCCTTGTGAACGTTTTATCATTAAAGCTTATAGAAAATAAGCTGGCACCTGACCTCAACCATACTTACGAGTTTGGTAATGCTGGTCCAGCTGACGCTTGCACTATTAAGGCTTACTCATCTTTACCCACCTGATTTGGGAAACCCCTCCTCTTAGCCCCTGCGGTGGCCTTAGCCAACACCTATGAAACGCTCATTGGTATCCAGTTTATACTCAAGTATGACGGGGTCTTCAATTTGAAGTATGGATATCTCTCCCTTCTTAACTATGAGATTTTCTCATATTGGACCAGAATGATATTAATAAAAAGAAATACGCTTGCACTGTTGAGTATCCTTTCTCCATCTTATCCTTACACTATATGATGGCAGGGCAGAATAACAAGATGCTTTCCTTATCAGTAGATGCTCTTGATAAATTCCATTTTATGAAGCTGAAGAGGTGTTGATTAAAGTGGGTAAACAAGGGTTGATTGATACCAAGATTACCCTGCAAATTTCCCACAACTGCTTACTACACATAGCGACCATCTATGGAACCAGTCCCTTAGAACCTCAAGTATCACCAGACATCTTAGACTCAGCCTACCAACGTCCTATTAGTATTCTACTGGGGAATCTTACCAGTAAGAACATGGTCTTACAGAAACACCAAGAGTTTGAGAAAGTTCTGATGATCTCAGTTAAAGAGATTAACCTGGTCCACTACATTGGGTCTATGTCATAAATGGGCCTGCCTGCTGACAAATCATTATGTGCATTGCCCACGTTCATATCTCTGAAGAGCTAACCCCAGAAGAGCTTAATATAGTTCATAGTTTATTGGAGTCCTACAGCGACTTATTATCTTAGTTCAAGACCAAATATTGTCATATGAAGGGTTGGAGTCATACCAGTGACGTTGAGGATGCTAGTCCCATCTGATCTAAACATTATCATAAATCAAAAGTTGAGGAGCAACAGATAAGGACGGAGCTCAGACAGATATTAGACGCGGGCTTACTGGTATCTTTACAAAGCCCCTAGTCATTACCTCCCTTTCTTATCAAAAAGAAAAATGACGGTCATTAGGTTGTGATGGACTACCACCTGCTAAACAACTTCACAAAAAAGAGTAGCTATCCCATCCCTCGCATTGACAATGCTCTAGCACAGCTCTCTGGATCTAAGTTTTTTTGACCATGGACTTAGCTTGCGGCTATTGGCAGATGGACCTCTCTCCCCAAGCTCATGAAAAGTACGCTCTGATTTTTTGCGAGGGTCTATTTCAACCCACCAGATTACCTCAGGGGTTGTGCAACGTTCCTGCAACTTTCTAGCGAGTCATGGATCACATCTTACAGGACCTCAATTTAAGTTGTGTCATTGTCTATCTTGATGACATTACAGTTTTTCTAAGACCTTTAATGAACACCTTGCACACCCAAAAGAAAACTTTAACGCTTACTTCAGTCCAACATTAAACTAAAGCCCTCCAAGTGCACTTTTTTCCAGAAAAGTTATATTTTATTAGACACGCCATCTCACAGGATGGGATTCAGCCCCTCAAGACAAGATTAAGGTTATATTCCAAATTTCCTGATCCTAAAACCCTGCGCGATATCCAGTCATTTTTGGGTATGATGTAGTATTACCAATTTATCCCCAAACCGCCCAGCTGAGTGCGCCTCTTGTATGGTTATCAACAAAGATGTCCCTTTTCAATGGGGAGATGAACAAAAGGTTGCCTTTAAGACGCTAAAGCAGTTGTTACAAAAGCGCCTTATCCTGCGCCATCCTGATTATGGTAAGCCTTTCTTGTTTACCAATAACTATGACTATGTTGATGGAGCCATTCTGGCGCAATTGGATGATAATGGCGTGGATCACCCTGTCTCCTATTTCAGCAAAACATTATCCAAGGCTGAACGCAATTACAGCGTCACCAAAAAAGAGTACCTTGCAGTCTGATTTTTGTAAAATATTTACGCCCTTTTTATCTGGACCTTTTTATCTGTGGTCACTGACCAAGCCTCCCTGAAATTGTTATAAAATATGAAGGATTTCACTAGGCGGTTGGCTCGCTGGGCTTTAAAGCTATAACACTACAACCTGAAGATTGAGCACCGAGCTGGAACCCATCATATGAACGCTGATGGCTTAACTTGGCTGCCTATCCTTCACCTTGATAGTAGTGAAGCAGCGAGGCTTCATTACCTCCTCATGACCCCTGATGCCTGGGAAGATGAGGATGAACCCATCTGGAAAATGTTAGCCTGACACTCCTGCAACACCAAGGTGGAAAGCTGGAAGTTGTATAAGAAAATAGGGTTGAATTGGTTGCCTTATCTCCGACCTTCAGAGCGAGTTCCCATGATCATGGAGGTCCATTCTATGCTGTGGCACAGTGGAGTGCATAAAAATTATTAGTGGGTGAAGGATCGATATTTTGGAGGGAATTATGGAGTCCATCATCAAAGTGTTGGATGCCTAACTAATTTGTAAGAAGCAATCCAGATACAAACCCAAGTGTCAATACCAACCCACTACGTCTCAACAGCCGTTTCATATCATAATCTTGTATGTGGTAGGTCCGCTACCTCAGACTAGCAGCTGTAATTGCTATATCCTGGTAGGCATTGATCACTTTATCAAATGGGTGAAGCGGTTGGCCTTTCTGTCCAGACCTCAAAAGCTGCTACCACCTCCTCCATCAACATATTCTCACCCAGCATGTTTGTTCCCAGGTCCTACTGTGTGACAATGGAAAGAATTTTACCTTACAGGTAGTAAAGCTATTGGCTACTTCTAATGGGATGCAGCAACTTTTCTTGGCCCCCTACAATCTTCCATAAATGGTACTGTGGAAAGAGCAAGTGGAACCCTGGTTTCTATATTACAAAAGATGGACAGCTCAGATCCCCTATACTGGGATCAATTATTACCTAGTGCCCTCATGGCCTACCGTATCAGCTACCATTAAATCTTTGAAATGTCTCCCTTCCATATATTATATGGTTGGGAACCAGGAGTACCATCCCTGCTAGCAAAAGATGTCTTCTCTGGTAGTACAGATGATCCTGATAAATCCCTGAAAATATTGTCACAACGCATTATCCAGCTGCAGTCCAATGCCATGACTAAGTTAGCTAAAACTGTGATTAAAGAAGGGGTAGCTGCAAAATGAGCATAGGAAACCCCTCCCTTCCTTTCAAGTGCCAGACTTGGTATTGAATTACCACGACTGTATCACTCCCAGAAGTGAGAAGCTTGGGTCTATTTGGGAAAGCTTTTTTGTAGTCAAATATAAGCGAGGAGAGGAGTACTCCATTAAGTCCCTTGCTACTAGAGTTACAATCAACTGAGTCCATGGCCAGTTCTTGCACCCTTGTTTTCCCCTAACACTCTTGAAGGGGGTAATGTTGGACATTTACAAGTCCGATTATCTAATAAGAGTGTATCAGTTTTAAATAAGGGTGAAAGTATGGATGAAATTGGCCAAAAGTCCCTGGCTAATTCTTGGTGGGACTCTTAAATTGGGGTAACACTTCTAACAATAATTGGGCAAACAAATTGAGTTCAGGTGGTCATATTGCACCAAACTGTCAGCTGAATTCAGGGAGTTCATTAGAGGTTCCTTCCCTGGCCTCTTCTATTTAAGAAAGGTTACCCCACGGAAACTGACCCTTTTATAGGGTCAGAGGGGGGTCCAACCAAATGCAAAAAATTTCAGTCCATTGATTTAGTCAAATATATAAAAACATTACCTCATGGACTAGTCCTCCCTCCTCTCAACCCTCAATCAGCCATTCTGCCAAAATGAGGCAAGTTTGAGAGATCCAATAGGGCGATAGCTTATATTTCCTAATATATTTTTACTAAGCAATCCAAATTCTGATCCTCAATGCTTTAAATATTAATTATTGACTTATTAAGAGGGATCTCTCTTTACCCATTGCTGCTATCAATAAAACCTATAAAATCAGCCTATTAGATGTTCTTAGTAGGATATTATTTTTATAAGTGGTGTATAAATCTTTTTAATTAAATTGTTGATAGTTAGGTAAAAAGGCACTGGTGAGCATTTTTCCAGCTTAAAATCCAGCAAATGTAATTGCTTTCATTTATATTAAGAAGGAGCTGCTACAGACCTTAAAAATGGAATTCATCTCTTCCAGTGTTATTTTAGGCAACTATTTATGTTACTAACAAATTATATAATATAATTTTTTAAGTTGTTATTCAATAGAGATCTTACATTACAAATTATTATCTAGAGATTAAGAATTGGTTCCATTTTATAATCTATTATGACTAAAAAATTGGCTGAAGAGAAAAATCAATCTGTAGATGTGGTGCAATTATATATATATATAAATTTGAGTTTATTTGAAAAAACAGGCTTTTGGATGGACAATGCAAAAATGCTCATAGAGTAAAATAAATAATATATAAAAATAAATCATTTATAAAAAGAAATAATTAGAAACAGACTAAAACAAAAGTCGTTTCATTTACCAGGTGATGATGAAAACTGCTATGCCATCATGGAAGAGGGAAAGGTGGTCAGGGGACACAGCAACCTCATTGTAAGACTAGCTTTAACAGAGGCACAAGCCAGAAAATAAGGATGTGGGAGCATCCATGGAGTAGGTTGTTATGGAATGCAGTGAGATCTATGGTAATAAGGGCCAACGTGAAAGCTTGATTATATTCTGCAAGATTGTTCCCAACTTGGAAATGTGTATTGGGAAACATGGTGTAAAAACCGTGGGGTTTCTACTTGTGCACAAGTTTGCTTAACTATTGGTTCTGGGAATAAACATGATTTTGCTAATTGTATGAAGACAATTAGCCTAGTCAAGTTTGGGTAATTGGGTAGCTTCAGCCCTACCCTGGCAATATAAAAAGATTTAAGTGACTTTAGCCTCACTCTGGCATTGACACTTAGATGGGAAGAATTCTTCACAACTTCACTCTGAAGTAGACAATCCACAATTGGAAACAATAAAGTATTCACAGTACTAAGGTGTTTTTTATTAGTAGAGAGAGGGAATATTTATAGGGTAAAAATGAGGAATAACATGTAATATGGGGTACTTGTGGTAACCACAAGGTTCTCAGCACACCTAGCCACCAGATTAGGAATATCCATGAGGTTCTCAGCATACCTAGCCAAAAAGGGATATCTTGGCACACCTAGCTGACAGAAAAGGGATTTTGGTTCAATTGTGGGAAATACTCCAGATGATAAACATGAGGAATAGCGTAATTAAATCACTATTCATATTGGCCCACATGTCAGCTACCAAACCCAACAATTTCCCATGAGTAATTACCCACTTCAAGTTAATTTTCTCACCTCCAAATTGTCAGCAATAATCCCTTACAAAATTGTAACTGTAATTATCATTGGATATGATCCTATGAGCATTACAATTAACCATTTAATTGGTGATTATCACCAATGAGATGGAATAATTGATCAACATCTCAAAGCTTAATCAATAAGCTAAATTGAATAAATGAACCAATTATTGTAAATTAATTGAAGCTTATATAATTTGCAAGCTGGATAGTGTGGACATATAAATTCCCACACATGGGAAAAACTTTTATATTACCTAGGGGTAATTTTGCTTTGGATGGCAAACTTGGATGCTAATAAATATTATGGAAAGGAACATTTGCTGTCCAGTATAGGATAATGATTTCTTGTTTGGCTGCAAGAGGGAAAGCAGAGGGGAAGTCAGGGGTCCAACCCTTCCTCCAGTTTTGATACAGAGTATAAAAAAGTTTTGTGGAGGGGATGGCTTTTAGGAGAAGCGAAAGCATCATTAACAAGCTGGTGGTTGCTCCAGAAAGACTCAGCATTAGAATTAACGACATATTTATCAGGAGAAATTGTGCATCAAAATTAAGATTTAAAGTATTGTTTAAAAAGGGGAGGCTTGACAGAGTGAGAAACCAGATCAACTGAATCAGTTACCTCATCCAATAGGGCCCAAATTCTGGTTGGATCAGATTGGGGCATCAGCATAAGTGTGGGAGGTTGAGGGCAAATAGAGAATTGTTTGGTTACAAATGGTGGTGTTGGAATTTTATTCCTTGCCTAGGTCAGTCTTGTCTTAAGTTATGCCTAGAACCACCTGCTGGGGATTAGTTGTTTAATGTTTACCAGATTAAATTTTAATAGAGGTGAGGCCATAATGTCACCAGCAGGAAAGTATTGATATACCTGATATGAATATAAGCAGTGAATGGGACACTAAATGAATGGCGGACATGGACTAATTTGGATGTAGCGTTTTTGGTTATTAAGATTTAATAAATGAGAATGAGACGCCAAGTGAACAGCGAAGATGTTCACTTTAAGTTGAAACTATTAATTATTGATTGATGTTGGATAAAATAGTTGTTTAAAGAAAAAAGAATTTATTTAATAATGAAGAGATGCTAAGTGAATGGCTTAGACAGATGTTTTAACTTGAAACTGTTATTAAATGAAAAAAGATTAATACAACTAAAAAATAAATCACATTAAATCACATTCCAGGTTGATCAATCTTGTGAGTTTTTGAGGATTAGCTCGCTTATTAAATGTATTCCTGTTTCGCTAGTTGGGAAGAGTTTTGGCTGATAAATCCTTAAATATGCTATGTGTCTTATGGTATTTCCTAACCATTCAGAAGCTCACAAAGCTAAACAACAATATCTGACTCTCTTGGTCTCTTCTAGGTTAATTTCCCTCTCTAATCAGGAACTCTCCAGACACAGGTAATTATGACAAGCTCCCCTGAATGCTTGTCTACACTCTTATTATAATTATCAAATTAAGATAAGAAGACATAAGATGAAAAATGAAGATATGGAAATGTGATGATTTTATTTTAGGGCCAGATGCCGGTATTTTATAGCTCTAGGACATCTCCTGGCCATACTCATCTAATAGATGAGTAAATTAAAACCATGCCAATCAACTATGAATTATGGCAGTTCTTATTAAAATATCCTTAAGTTAATTTGGCCCTTGAATTAACTTAATTACAATTATTTCAGAACGATTGAAGGCACTACTACTCTCATAATTGGTAAGATTTTAGGCGTAATAGTTAGCACCTCAGTGGTGTATATTTGCCTTTCTTTCAGCTGATTACATTTCATCATACAGCTGACAAAATACAATAAGTGGGGGAAAATAATATATATAATTCAAATAATGATGCACCCCTAATCAGGATGTTGGCAGGCCTCTCAATAGTACTAGGTACTCCCTATTTGAGCTTTCCATGTGCAAGTACTATCGTTTTATCATACAACTGATGAAGTACAACAATTGATGAAAAAGATTATATGGATTTAAGTAATGACGCACCCTTAATTGGGACGTTGGCAACCCTCTCAATAGTACTTGGTACTCCCTAATTGGGAAGTCCATATGTAAGTACCATCATGCCACTTACAGTGATTGACATACATAAAAATTATTATTCATTAATCTTATTTGCATTAAATTCATAAATGCAATTAAGTTTGTGCCGTAGATTCACTTGGTTCACCCAAGTGGTTCCCATAATTTGTCATAAAGTAATAATATCATAGCTATTATTAGCTACAAAAAGGATGATTTAAGTACAATTGAGGCAGCTTTGGGATTATTCTAGTTATGTGGATAATTCAGGAAGTATCAAAGGATCCATCAATGGGAGTAATATATTAACATTGATGGTTTTCTCAAAGGGTTTATTTTTGAGTCAACCATCAAAATCTAAAAATCTGAAGCCACTTTATATTTATGTAGAAATAAATAGTTAATTATTTCAATTTCTGGAGCAAAGCTTACTTATTTAGAGTAATTAATCTGTTGAATCATTAGCGCTATTGATTTTATCTATTTAATCTAAATTATATTAACTAAATTAACCCAAAAATTACTCCCAATACTACTGCAGTGGTGTAACTAAAATTTCCAGGAGGTACCCCGCAAATCTTATCACATGCTATCATTTCTTAAATTCTTACAACATTCCTTATTCTTGGCCAAACTAAATATATGGTTAGCTTTTTTCCAATAAAATACACTCATATATTACTTTCAATTTATTACAGTTACCCTTATTTCTGGACTCAGAAGAAGAAAAAGGTTGTAAACTTCTAGAGAGCTGCCTACTCAACTACCCCCTGTAGTGATCACCATATGTAAACTTTTAGAGCTATGTTTCTCACTTTAGCTCTCAAGCCTACTGCACAAGTTCTGATGTGTGCGTTGTAATAGATGATTAATTATAAAAATTGGGTTGGCAATAATATGAAGACTATCGCCCTAGTTGAGCTTCTTGAAGCCAAGTTGAGTATTGTCTCCAATGCTATATTGGTGGTAACGCTCTTCAATCTAATCCTTGGAATTAGTATTGGAAATCAAGGAAAATTCACCCTTTGATTTCCCTTCTGATGGAACTTAACCTACTCTTAGGTTCAGAGGTTCTCTCTTCCTCTCTTGATGCAGGAGTTCACATAGAAATTGTTAGTAATAAATAGGCAAAGGATATCGTATATTCACCTCTAATCACAAGAGTAGTGAATACATTAAATGTTTGAGAGCAAAAGTACTATAAGTCTTTATTTTTTTAGTACTAGATGGTTACTATAAGTCTTTCTTTATCTTAAAACAACATAGAGTCTATTATCTCATTCTAATCTTATTTACTTTATTTTATAAAAAACAAGAGCTTTTATAGGTTAAATTGTCACCCAACTCTTCTGTTAAACCCCATTTGGAAACGTCAGTTGCCGCAAAAGGATTAACCCTCTGAAGTTACACCCAACGATGATCTTCCTCATCCATCTAGTCAGATTACACCGCCAACTTGAAATTTGACCTCTTTTAAGTTGAATCAAAGAACGTGTCCCAACTCCTATGTTCAACCCCAGAGTATTAAACTTATTATGCTAGCAACCTGCTTAGGTAATGGGACCTTTTAACATTAACAGCAGGTCGCTCTACCTAAAAGGTTAACTCACAAGTTTCTATCAGAAGCGTCATCAACGCCCAGCAACTAATAGATCCCTTAGGTGATTGGCAATAAACTCTGATTGACTCTACAAAATAGTTAAACTATTAATAATTAAATCAATAATCTAATAATTTGTTAGATGCCAGGGATAATCCCCAAAAACATTTGTTGTCTGATGGAGCCAAATTCCAGAAGATTAGTTAATATTTCATTAGGTTTAACTACCAACAATAGTTGTCTTCTATTATGATGACTCACATCCACTAAGGTGAATCTCCAGAGGATAAGCAGATGGTATTGTAATTGATTAAGGTGGATGATGTGAGCATACTAATATCCCAGAAAAGGTCCTTAAGGTATAGGCATCCACAAGTGATTCCATATAGAGAGTAGTCAGCCTCCACTCATAACATAGTTCTAAAAGGAACCCCACAAGAGCTTACTTGAATTGCAAGTTGTAAATGAGGGACTGTGATTGAAAATGTGGGAATTAGATTGCCATTTGTCACATATAGAGATGGTCATTATATAGCCATTTGTCACATATAGAGGTGGGTATTATACTGTCATTTTTCGCATATTTAAGCCCAAGTATTTTTTACAGTATACAATTTTGGTAAGTGCTGCTGTGAACTTGTAGTAAGAGGTAGCCAGTGATGGAAAATAGAAAGGGTCAACAGTTTTACATAAAGTTGGTCTGGCACACTAGCAGAGTAAACAATAATGCAACTTGTAAAATTTTCTGTTAGGTGGCCCAAGCCTGATCCAATTGACTAAATTTGATTTAATGTGGGTATCATGGTAAGATTTTTTAATGTGAGCCGATTTTTTGCGCTAGCTCAATGGGTGAGCCGGCTGAGCAGGTTGTGGCATCAAAACAACCCACTCAGATTGCTCTGGTGTGATATTGGAATTTGTGTCACTAGTGGAAGGGTTGGCGGTGCAGTGGCAGGACTTTTTATAGTAGTCCTTGTCAGAGGAATGTCTATAACTCTCCAATTCCTAGAGAGGATATGGAAAATCTCACCAAACTCTTATGGAACAACCTGATACCATAAGAAGGATAAAATACCTCTAAATATGTTGATATCTATACAAAATTTCACCTCCTTAGGGAGGTCTTCAGAAAAGTCACATAGAAATTTTAAAAAAAAGAATAAATATGAGATGGTTAATAGAGGAAATAATCAACAAGGTTGTTAGTCAAGCAATAATGGCTATAAAGGGAGGTGGGACAAGGTCACTCGTTGAGGTACTTTGTTATTTCTGGCTATTTGTATCTACTTATCATCCCAAGTAATACTTTACCTTGAGTAAGTCCAAACTTGAGTTCTATACTTTAGTTGAATATTATCAGATTTAAAAAAAATTTAAACATAATGGGACTTAATTCCTGTTTGTTGATCAAATGTAAAAACCCATCTTTTTGTTAATGTATTTTGTACACTTGGCGCCATTGATGTGATGCTGGCCATACATCACGAAAATTCCTAGGTCCAGCCTGGACATACTTGGCTCTTACCCATTGTTGTTCTAGGGTATGCTTCAGGTCAGAAAAGGCGGCCAACTTGGTGCCTTTGGATTTAGTGCGCTCCTCCTTGTTTCGGAATATATTCCCACAATCATGTCATGGGAATGACATTACCCTCCAGTTATTGAAGAACCACTACTCATCCAGGAATTTCACCCAGAGAAATGTTTTTGTGAGCTGAAGCAAGCTTCATGGTAGTGACAACTGACTTAGCCTAGGCCCTGTAGCATCGTGAAAACGTTTTTGGAATGAAACAATAAGGTCTTGTGCATGGACGCAATTGCAGGCTGGAACCCAGATATTTTCCTCAGCATCAAAGCCTTTCCACAACATCAGGTACTCAAATTTTCTTCTTACATGACAAGAAGCTACAACTCCTATATTTCCTACTTTGGTGCTCCATCTATAAGGTATGCTTCTGGGGTCTTAGGAGTGGGCCCTCAAACAAGGGCAGCTTGCTTTCATGGATAACGGCAAAGATCCAAAATGTTGGTGTGAGATCCATCAGGTAAGAGGAATGATCCACCTTTCTGACAATGCAGTAAGGTACTATCTTCTTTGGTCTATTTTTGCATGGCTGCTTAATTGTGATATTCTTTACATCAAGACTAACATGTCTTACTCTTTATATTAAGGACTACACATCTCTTACCATATGCATTCTCCTTGTAGATCTTCACAACGGCGTTCAAATTGGGTGACCTCTTGGTGTACTTTCTTGATAAACTTGAAAAAGACCACCATTGCTTCCACCTTGGACCCACATCAGGGTTTGATGTTAAAAAGAAGGTAAAAGCATAATTGTGAAGAAGGGAGAACACCCAAAAGAAGCATTTTGGTGTTGTTATAACTAATTGGACCAGGGGAACATGAAAAGACAAATATTAGTATCACGATTCTGATAATACTAGATGATAATCATGGGACAGCTAGGGCACAATCCGCCAAAACTGATATCAGATAAAATTATAGAAGTGCCTTGAGATGAGGCAATAATGAGATTAATGGGTTTTATTGGATGTAACGGTTTTATTATTGGATCACCTCTAAATAAGGCGATGTCAATATTTGACAAATACAAAAAAATCGCCTACAATTAGGGCAATAGCGAAGTAGAAAATAACCAGTTGAAACAAGGAGAACAGTGGAACTGAATAGTCCAAGCTATTAGAGTGGTCTCATCCAAGCCGCTGTAATATAAGCGAGATGGGTGATTAAGAGGAGGGTTGTTGTTAAGTGAGTAAAGAAAAGTGGAATAGGAAGAATCCGCGGTATTGAGCATAGTAAATAAAAGAGGTTGTGGGAGCAAGTGCTCCATATTTTTATATTAGTTATTTTCTGTTGTTCCTAGGACAACAATCTTCATATTGTTGGTCCTGATTGCTCAGTGGGTCAAGCCCTGTGCAAAGTCCGCTGGCGTATCTATTAATACTGCCAATCTTATAACAGTGGTGCTCACTACAGGGGGGCCCATTGATCAGTTATAAAAATAATAAAACCCAGTTGCCTGCTATGCCGCAGTCCAATTGCTTTGATAAGGAATCTTCACGAGAAGCTGGGGCCATTGCATATGAGGAATTGAAACTTGCCTTGGACACTGTGCTCAAAAGACAAGATGAGCTGCTCCAGGAAGTTTGCTGTGACAATCTGCCACCATTTGATCGTGATGAAAAATATTCATGGGTTCTTTCAACAATTTGAGTTTGCAACTGAAGGAACCTCAGACTGGCAAAGGGCAAAACTGTTGATCTCAACCTTGGATGTCATAAGCACTGATCAAGTCATTTGTTATCTTCCAGATAGTTCCTTTACCTATCAAGAAGTTAAGAAGATGGTGCTAAGGTTGTTTGACAGAACTGCAAAGATGTCTCAGCGTAAAGCCGAGTTCTTGACCATTGGGTTTCAGCGAAATGAGACCCTCACTGCATTTGTTGAGCATTTTATGGCGGAAGCCCATGTGTTGATTGGGGCAGAAATCTTATCCAAAGTTGATGTGTGCATTGCTATGTCCTCTGTGGTAAAACCATACCCTGAGCTTTTCAACGTCATGGCCCCATTGTTGGAGGTCAATGTACCTCTTCTTAAACTTGTTCAGTTTGTACGTCGCTTAGCTGTATCTTTCCCGCCACCCAACATTGAACAGATTCGCACTGTTGCCATTGCTGACCCTAATTATGTGGGGGAATCAATCAGTTGGTACAGGTTTCACCAGGTTACTCACCGCAGTTCAACATCCATCCCATATCTGCCAATTGACAACTGACCAACTATTGCTTTTGCCCTAAATACGCTGATTGACAGCAGATGTTCTACCAATGTGGGTCTGGTTATGCTGATCATCTTCAGAATACCCTTCCAAGTGGGCCAACTTATATTATGCACAGACGTAGGACCTATGGAGTAAGTTTTTTTAATTGTGGTCATACTGGGCACATGGGACAATGGTGCCCCAATTGATGATCCCTTACATACCACAGGATCAAAGTTATCAGGGAAAAGTCAGAGCAGAGTAGAGATGGGACTCTCTACTTATGCTATCTCAAATTCATACGTCCCACCTGAAGCTACTGTATTAATTGCAGCAGAAGCCTCCCAGTATGACAATACCTCCCTCTACCAACAGCCAGTTGGGGAAGTAATTGTGCTGTCAAACACAAGTCAAAAAAATGGCGAACACAAGGTTTTTGGAGCAGCCAAAGCCTTACTCTTGCCAAATGTTTGACCAAAGTCCATCAGACCAGCTAGAACCATTCGCAGATGCATTGTCTCTAAAAAGAGTAGAGGTCGCCCTTCCAGTGGATGCTATTATAACAAAGTACCCTACAGTTGGTGCGAGTATTATAAATTTCCTGGGAAAACGTGAACCGCTGAATGTACATGTAGTAAATAGCTGGCATTCATCTTACTTGGAGTGCACCTACTGTGACATTGTGGTAGCCAAAACCTGAGTACATGATATAATTGATATGGGTGCTCCTGTTAACATTGTCTCCACTAAGTTGGTGGCGAAGTTATCTTTAAAACATGACATAGACCACTGGATGGTGTATGGGACTGCTGGGGTGGAAACCACGGTCTCTGAAGGAGCATATAGCGCGCTTCCCTTGCGGTTTGGATCCATTGTTGTGGTGGCTCCAGCAGTAGTATTACCAAATAGCAACTACAATATGTTAATTGGGACTGCTTTTATGAGACACTATGGGGCTGTCATTGACATGATGGAAGAGACCCTCACTATTTTGGGACAGCGGATCCCAATTTATTTTACCTCCAGCGGAGTGCCAAAGGATTCAGTGCATATGGGACAAATCAACCTTGCCTACAGCGATGGGGTGATTCCAGTGCTCTATCATCGATTAAAAGGGAAAACTTGGGCCCTTCCCCATCAGATATATGAATATCAGGGGCTACCGCTTAGAGCAGCTGGAGCTATATCCATTCCCTCTGGACACCAAGTAATAGTAGACACTGAGTTAGAGGTGGAAGTGCCAGCTGGGCTCTATGGGGAGATCATTGGGCCTTATCAGCAATTGTGGCTTGAGCCCCACGTGGCTCCAGGCATCATACTTCCAGGCCATGGGGAAATCAAGATATTGATAGCAAATCTTCAGAGCGGACCACTCCAAATCTGCTGGCATCAGATTATAGCATATTTACATCTGAACCCAGTTGAGGAGATCAACCAGGTTCACAAGTTTGGTTCCTTGGATGAATTTGGTCTGCCCATTGAGCTGCCTCCCAGTGTAATGGTGGTTGTGCCACGGGAGAATCTTATGGAGTTATCAGAAGATCAGAAGGATTGGGTGGAAGCTTTATTTCAAAAATATAAAGAGGTTTTTGTGGTTGATGATCATGATTTGGGGTGCGCTTGGGGGTTGTTCATCGACTGGACACTGGGGATCATCCCCCCATCAGGTCTCGGCCAATCCGCCAATCAAGGGCAGCTGAAGAAGTCATCACTGAGGAAATTGACAAGCTGCTAGAGCAGGAGATGCTCAAACCATCTAAGAGTCTGTGGGAGTCACCTGTCCTAATTGTTAAAAAGAAGGATGGTACTAACCACGTAGTAATTGACTACCAGAAGCTCAATAGTGTCACCAAAAAAGACTCATACCTCTGCTGCGGATTGATGATGCGCTGGATCGTTTAGGTGGAGCTTGCTACTTCTTAGCAATGGACTTGATATCCAGTTATTGGCAAATTGAGTTGCCCACGGAAGAACAAGAAAAATGCGCCATAATCACATCCAAAGGGCTTTTCCAGCCAACTTGGATGCTTCAAGGGCTATGTAATGCCCCAGCTACGTTCCAATGAGCAATGGACACCATTCTGGGTGATCTGAAGCTGTCATGTGTACTTGTGTACCTTGATGATATAAATGTCTTCTCTCGCATGTTCACTGACCACCTTACCCATTTGGAAGAGGTATTTCGCCGACTGGCTGAGGCCAATATTAAATCAAGCCCTTGAAATGCCACTTCTTCAAGGATCAGCTGGAGTACCTCAGTTTTGTGGTGGATGCAACTGGGCTAAGACCCCAACCCGCCAAGGTGGAGGCTATCCAGAAGATGACTAAGCCAGTTAGTAAGTGGGACATTCAGGTGTTTTTGGGGATGGTGGGTTATTACCAACGCTTCATACCCAATTTCAGTTGCATTGGATGGTCCACTGTTTGAGCTACTAAAGAAGGATGTCATGTTCAAATGGACGGAATGGCGCCAATATGCCTTTGATACACTCCAAATGGCGCTAATTAGTGCGCCCATGTTACGCTACCCTAATTTTGATAAGGAATTTATAGTGCAGATGGATGCATCACTTTCCGCTGTTGGGGCAGTCCTGTCTCAGAAGGACAATAAGGGGGAGGAGCACCCTGTGGCATACTGCAGTTGTAGCTTGAATTGCCATGAACAAATTTACATCATAACCAAGTGAGAGTGCTTAGCGGTGATTTATGCATATAAGCAGTTCTGAGTCTATTTGCATGGAGTAAAGTTTAAGGTTGTAATGGATCATGCATCGTTGCGCTGGTTGCAGAACTTGAAAGAGCCTGAGGGGCGGCTAGCCCGATGGGCTCTTAAGCTGCAAGCTTATGATTCAAAATTCTTCAACAACCAGGAGCAAAACACCAAAATGCTGATTGCTTATCAAGATTGCCAACAATTGCAGTTACAGCAGATATAAGTGACATAATGTTTGACAAAATGCTCAGTGGGAAGTATATCAATGAACCGCCCCAAGTGATTAAAGCGTTGGATGAAATGTGAACAAATACCTTCCAACGGAATGGAGAATTGTATAAGTGGATTGGCAATTCTATGGTGAATTTTCTGCGACCCTCAGCATGGCCAGGAATTATTATGAGCGCCCACAAGGCAGTCGGACATGGTGGGGTGCGCAAGACAATGGAGTTGTTACGCCCTTAGTACTATTGGGAAAGTATGAACTTTGATGTGCTCAAAACCATTTCCTGTTGCCATCAGTGCCAAGTGGAGAAGCCATTCCGCCATAAGACTTCATACCAGTTAGTGAAACCTCACTTTGCCTGGCATATGGTCTCTATCAATGTCATTGGGCCCTTGCCAACAGGAGCTAACTGATGTAAGTACATTCTGGTGGCTATTGACCACTTGACCCAGTGGGTTGAGGCAAGGGCAATACGGGATTTGGGAGCGGTTACAGTGGCCAATTTAATAATGGAATGCATTATTCAGAGCCATGGTTGCCCTCAGTTCATTCTCACTGATAACAGAACCAACTTTACTTCGCACATCCTCCCCAAACTGAATGAGCTTATGGGTATCCGCGGAGTTCTGACGACCCCATACCACCCCAAGTCAAATGGAATGGTTGAACGGGTGAATGGAACTTTGGTGAACATACTGCAAAAATTAGTAACGGATCGCCCTTATGATTGGAGTTCTCTTCTTTCCACTGCTGTGTTTGCCTATAACATTAGTTATCATTCTGCCACGGGGAAGAGTCCCTTCCAACTACTATACAGCTGACACCTGGCCCTTCCGGCGTTACTTTATTTATGTGTAGAAGACACAGGCAGAGTGGAACCCCCCCACTATTTGAAAAACCTCGCGAACATTCTGATCAGACTACAAACTGAGCATATTCCTTTAGCTTACCCAAGAATAATAGGAATCAGGCCACTGATCAGGTATGTCATAGCGGGCTGGCAACATTCAAGGATGGTGATATGGTTCTCTTCCATGACCAACATGGATTTTGGCAGAAACGCAAGCTGGCCAGTATTTGGACTGGTCCGTTCAAAGTTATAGAGAAAACTGTGGTTGATGCTTATACCATCAAGGATCCTGCAAGTGGTTGGATCACTAACTGAGTACATGTGAAGTTACTCCAACCATACAAGCAATAGGACCCTTATCATCCAGTCAAGGAGGGGGTAATTTCACGATTCTGATATGACTGGACGATAATCATGGGACAGCTAGGGCACAATCCGCCAAAGATTGATACCAGATACAAATATTTGAGTGCCTCAAGACGAGGTGATAATGAGATTAACAGGTTTTATTGGATGTAACAGTTTTATTATTAGATTGCCTCTACACAAGGCGATGTCAACGTTTGATAAATATAAATAAAATCGCCTACAATTAGGGCGATAGTGAATTAGAAAATAACCAGTCAAAATGAGGAGAACAGTGGAACTGAATAGTCCAAGCTATGAGAGTGGTATCGTCCAAGCCGCTGAGATATAAGCGAGATGGGTAATTAAGAGGAGGGTTGTTGTTAAGTGAGTAAAGAAAAGCGGAATAAGAAGAATCCGCGGTATTGAGCATATTAAATAAAAGACTGTTGTGGGAAAAAGTGCTCCATATTTTTATATTAATTATTTTCTGTTGTTCCTAGGACAACAATCTTCATATTGTTGGTCCTGATTGCTCAGTGGGTCAAACCCTGTGCAAAGTCTGCTGGCGTATCTATTGATACTGCCAATTTTATATAATTAGTGTTCATCTGCAGTGCAACACCTCGGTGAGTTGGCTATACACTTGTTCACTTGTTCTGTTTTCCCGTCTGATTAGAGGTGTAAGGCATTAGAATGGCAAGGATGAATCTGTAGAGTCTTGCACAACTTTTCAAAAATAAAAATATGAACTGAGTCTACGATTGCTAATAATCTCCTGAGGCACCCCATAGGCAGAGATAACATGGGAAACAAATAATTGTCCTCTGAGCCGCAGTTAATGTGGTGTGATATGGAATAAAATGGGTTAACTTAGTGAGCCGGTCCACCACTACCATGATAGCATCATACCCCTCAAACAAGGGTAAGACCCAATAAATTGACTGAGTGGGAAGATCAGGGTACTTAGGTTTCTGAACTGTACTAACAAGCCAATTATAGGATGACGAATTGTTTTGACTGATTCAGACAATGCGCTCCTTTGTATGCCTAGAAACCTGTGCAGAAATTCTCTTCCAGTTATAATATGACGGATAAGCTCTAAGGTTTTCACGTCCCTGAGGTGCCCTACAGCTATACCATCATAATGTTTTAATTAATCTAAGCAAAGTGGTCTTTTGGGAACCTATATGTGTTCCTGTAACCATACCATATCATCCTTTAAATGGCTCTCCTTTATTATATACTCCTGATTTATTTATTATCTAGTGTAAACAAGATATATTAAACAAATAAACTATAAGAAAGGACGACTTTTTTATATATACCATATTCCTATAGATTCTCAAGAGAAGAAAGAACCAAAGTGCGTGCAATGGAGGAGGGTTGTTTAGATACTTTCTTCTCTGGAGGAGTAACCAGGTAGGTGTTATATTTCTCCACTTCCTTGGTATCAAGAGCTAAAGCAGTGTTAAGGCTCAGAGCGTCAGACAAACCATTATTCTTGCCCTTCAGGAACTCATAGAGAACACAATTTGCGCAAGGGCCTCATGCCAGCAGGTTTTTAGTGGAGTCAGGACATGAGGGGCTCAGTAGTACATCAAGCCAATGGTCAGTACAAACGCGGAATTTCCGGGGAGAAAATGAATATGACGGCTCCAATATGTCAGTGCATCCACTAATGCAATATTTTATATAATCATCATAGTTTGACTCAGGTAAAGGCATATTGCTGGAAAAGTATTTTATAAAATGATCATCATTTTTGAACATTTGTAACATAGCACAGCGAAAGAAAACTTGGAAGCATGGCTAGTCACAATAAATTCCATATCTTGATCCATGCGTTGAAGAACTTATATGGGGAGCAGAGTGCACTTCACATCTTGGAAGGCATCCTCCAATTCAGATTACTACTGAAGAGTTTTTGTCTCATTGGCTTTATACAGGGGTACAACGACCTTTGAAAGAGTATGAGTGACCTTCTTGAGAAAGGTGCACGTTTTAAAAAGCTTCTCAGTATTATGACTGAGGATAGCGTTGGCTAATCACAAATATCCTTCTCTTTGTTTAAATTGATCATACAACCTTTTTCAAAAACAAATGTTACTTAAGAAGTTAACTTGGGACTTAAATAGCACTTAATTATTTAAGAGTCAGGTTTGCTGGTAAATAATATTCACCCACTTGCTGCAGGTGGATATTATAAGACGCTTATCAGGGGGAACCCGGGATGTCATCCATATATAGTCTACAGCACACGTATAACAGTTTTTACAACGCCGCATCAATATGACGTTGAAACGTTGCAGGTTCATTCTAGAAAAAAGACAGGGCCTGAAGTTGTAAATTCTCTTCTTAGTCCTGAATGCTGTAAGCCATTCCTGACCCTTTCTGATACAGAGCTTAATAAAGGCGTTTAAGCAATTCAGCTTGGAGAAGACTTTGTATTTCTCCAAATAACAGTAATTTGTGCCTCCATAATAATGTGATGTAGATTGTATATGGTGGCATTATATAAGATTTCCATTACTTTGCACAAGGGTGCAGAGTACCATCTGCTTTTACCACAAAGAGTAGCGGTGAGCATACTGGAGAGGTAAGCTGAAAAAATGGATCATTTGACAAGTTGCTCTGGAATCTAAATTTCTAATGCTGCCTCTTCCTGAATAGTCAAAGGCTAGATTGGGGAGGAAATTTTAAGCATATCAATTGTGAGTTAGAAATCACAATTAAACTCTGAATTTCTAGGTTGATATTCACAGAAGCCGCATTAAAAAATATTGTACCCATTACAAACAGGAAAACAAAAGAGTTTCAAAGTGGTTTTCAGAAGAGGCGCCAGACTTAGTTTATGTAAATTGGGTCATTGGGGCAAATTGACTAGATGGTCCTCTTTAAATGGGTTATATACTCCATTCCACTTTTCAAGGACAAAACAAGGTATTGGACTTCAGGTTGGTTTTGATGTCAAATTAATGCCACCACTTTAATCCTAAGGTATATGGGTACGTCAGGTTTTTGACTGCCAAGTAGTGGTCAGCCAAGTGGTAATTAACAACTTGGTAATCTTCTAGCCCCTAAGCTTTCAGTGTGTAAAAACCCTGGGAAGCACCTGCCCAAACCATGCCACCAGGTAAGTAGCGTAACTCAAGGTAGTCAACTAGGTCTTGATCTATAAAGGTTCTTAGAGGCTCTAAATCCACCAAAATATGTCCAAATCTTCCCTAAGAGGAATAAAGAGTAGCATAAAGCTAAATATACCCACTATATTCTTTATTCCTTACAGACAAGGAAAAAAATCAGTATTAGGATCAAGTTCAGGCATGATAATGCCACCAAAATGTGTATTTAGATCAAAGAAGGCAGTGGTAATTTGCCACTCTTATGAGTGATAAGACATATTAAGTAACATTTTCTTCAAAAACCATGATTACTGCCATATTCTTAACAAAAAATATCTCTCCTTAGTGCATCAGATCATAATAGTGTTAGCTGAGGATTCTCATGGGTGATATGATATATCAAATTGACTCTGGGCTAGACCCACAAGGATTTATAAATATTTATTTTGTTAGAGTAGTAAAACTTGTTAAAAAGTCATTATTAATTTTAAAGGAGCCATGCTAATTTAGTAGATGGCTGGACATCACTATCCATTACCATTACAACAACACTCCCTTCTTCTGAGAGTTTGCATTGTTCCATGGAAAGGAGTTTAAGAATGGGAAGATTACCAGTTAGATTTACTAATTAGCCCATTAAGCGCTAGACATCTTCCAGCCCTTGAGTTCCCCCATAATTGAAGTGTGACAATGGAAGTTACCTTCATTTCAAAAAAGTTTTAAGTTTTTCAAGGGAAATATGATAGGGATGGCCATGGGTGAAACAGCTACGACCAAATTTCCTAAATAAGTAATTAGTAACTTGGGGCTAGACCCTGTCAACCCTCAAGTTTCCTCAAAAAGAAGTTTGAAACTAAGAAAAGACTTCTCCGTCTACAAAAAATTATGGTTGTTTCCCAGGATGGTATTTATAAGGTTCTCCGCCAGGGAAATTTTATTTTAGCTATATTTTTACCCTCCTTTGGTTGGTTTGGGGAAATCACAAAAATGAGCAGCAATTATGTGTTTGGAGGCGGCATGTAGAGCCTGCCATACACAGGTGTTCATTGAAAGACTGTTTACACTTCTTCAGGAAAATGATATTTTAGCAACGTCAAGCCAAAGTAGGACTTGGACCCAACTTCAGTATTCATTTTTGTATGACACCCAAAGGTGTCCTGCTTGAATAGGCGCAAAGACCATATAGAAGATTTTAAAGGAAGATGATACGGGTTACAAGCTTTTAGAAGGCGTTCCAAGCCTTCTATTGACTTCCAAAATTTTCGGCTGGTTTATATAAGCTATAAACACCAATTAGATACATTTGGTGAATGATGCAGCAAGTCAGCACCACAAAGGGAAAATCTGAGCTGAATATTGAATATGATAGAAGCTTTAAAATATATTAAAATTTCAAGCGCCTGCTTAGTTTCAATAGATATTTCAGAGGTAGTTTTAGCACAATTATTTTAAGGACTTAAACGGTATAAAGCCAACAGGTATATGCAGTAAGGTCAGGAGCCCTTCTGCGGCCACTAAGAAAAGAAATGCCAAGCTTGACACCACCAAAACAAACAATAATGTTGTATCAAGGAGCATAGTGACTGTCAGTATTCCTAACATGAGAACAATTCACTGACTAGTTGAAATCCTACTTTTAATGCCAGGAAGAAATTTATTAGATATATCCTCAATTTTTGTCAAATGTCTTACAATATTCCTAACCATTTATTAGCTCACAAGGCCAACTTTAATATATGACTCTTCTGGTCTTCTATGGGAATATTGTACCTACAAAATGGGGAACTTCTCCTGACACAGGTAAAGTTACAAGATTTATTCCTTACTTTAATAGCTTTTCAACACCTTTATTAGAAAACTTAACATTTAGATATTGTTGCCAATGTGGATAAGATATAAGTAAATTAATAGAGATCTTTAACCAAAAATAGAAAAGATATGATGATAATTTGATGATTTGATACTTTACTAGTTGGCCAAGCGCCGGTATTTATATCTTTTAGCCATCTCCTGGCCATACTCAATATCTAAATGAGCTCATACATACCATGAAAATTCTCTTTTGGTCATGGCAAAGGCTAATAATAATTCCCCAATACATTTTTGGCTATAAATTAACGTAACAGACATTTTAGCACAATTGAAGGCAATTTTACTCTCATAAATGGGAGGATTTTAGGCGACTATTATAACCGCAGAAGTGCAGTTTCAATTTATTGTCAGACCAATTTAAGATTTTGCCATACATCTGACAACATACAAAAAAGTGGGAAATAAACATTGGTTGTGAATATTGATGCACCCTTAATTGGGGCATCAGCAGGCCTCTCAGTAGTACTAAGAACTCACTATTCAGGCTTTCCATGTTATGTGCTATTGTGCCAATTAAAGGGATTAACATACTTTTACCTTTGTGCATTATTACTATGCATTTATAAACTAGATGCAATTATATTAATGCCTTAATACCCACTTGTTGCATTCAAGTGATCCCTTATAATTGGGCATACTTTTCTTATGTCATAGCTAATATTAGCATTGATACTTGGTAGGTTGCGAGCCACTTAAGGTAGTTACAAGATGAACTAATATATCTGATTTGGCTGATATTAGGAAGGATCAAGGGATCCATCAATGAAAGTAATATATCAGAATTTATGGTTTTTTTAAAGGGTCTACTATTCAAGCCAACCATCAAAATCTAACAGGGGTTTTAGGCCAATAAAACATTTTACTAATACTAAATTTAAGGATAAGCCCAAGTTTAAAAAGTACAATTAGCTCTGATGGCATGTTTCATACCAAATCTAGAGGTTTGTCTACTAATGTTGTTGGGGAACATCCTCGAATTACAGAATCAAATCTTCCTAATTTCAGAGTCCAAACCTTATCTAGGCATTTTTATGCTACAATTTTGAAATAGAAAAGTGATGCCATAGAAACCCCAAAAGCAAATCAGTTTAGATTTTAGTTTGGAGTCACTTGGTGATTGTCCCCAAAGTTTAATCTCTGATTTCATTTAAATATGGGAACGGTAAAATAAATTGGGCTACTTTTCTGTTTGCTAAAAATTATTCAGTTATTACTATTATATAGCATAATATAAATATTCACCAATTAGGGAATTTTCCCCTTAGTTGTAAATTTAGCCTTAGATAAATTGAAATCCTTACGCCTGGGTCTTTGGAAAGCCTAAACAAATTCAAGTATGGTTGAATTAAATCCCCCATACCAACAAAATTGGAGCGCCCTATTAGGTCCTTCCCAAGTCCTCGGCAAATATTGTCTACCATATAGGTGACCTACACCACTTGGTTTGTTAACCTAGAAAGCTCCATGAAAGGGTTGGAACACCAAATCTTTGCCATTGAGCAGCAGCAACTTAACTGCGAGGGATAACCTTTAATATAAATATTGAATTAAGCGATTGACCAAGATTTATGCCACTAATATGCCATCCATGAGCAGGTTGGCTGTATTGGCAGCAATCTAAATGAATTTATATCAACAACTTGATGACATTTCAACACAATTCTTTACCTGATACCAACTCTTTCCAGGACCAAAGTGAACCCCAAATGTATATTCATTTCATCAGCCCACAAACCCCTTTGAGTAACCTGTTAAAGCCCTCTTTTAATGACAGGTATGTCCTGGGGAGGGAAGCGTTTTATCATTTTTGTACTGCTATGAAAGTGCCATGGAGGAATCTACTGGCTATCAACTTCTCATGCACTTAACCAATTGCATCAGGTGAATGGCTCAAGAGATAATGGTACCTCATTTAATGACCTGTCACACTAGAAATGATGAAAAAACTGCTTAATCCAGAAATTTAGGAGTGTTTATCTCTTGCCAACCAAAAACAGGCGTTTATGAGGATCAATATAAAACAGGGCAAACCTATTAACAAGTTTGTCCACCAGTCCTCTCTTAAGGCCCCAAGCTTTAGTCACATGGAACTGTCTCACCTTGGATGATGCCATTAAAGCTTCTTTATCAGCGTTTAAGGATGTGCAATATTCAGTCTTACTTAAAGCGGGTAAGTATAACATGACCTCATTACTGAACCTTATTGAAGCCCTCTTGGAGGTTCCACCTGATATCCTTAAGACTGCTGAACCTTCCCAATCTGCTCCTAAAGTTTGATCCTCAGTACTAGTTATGATACCTCCTGAAGCAATTATCCTGAGAAAATACTGCATCTACTGCAAACGTTCCAAACATACCATCAATAGCTGCTATCATTGCTCTCAGAATAAAGCAGCAAAATATCAGTCAGCTTAGGTTAGAGCTCCCTCTGCTGACAAATTCCGCGTGCCTCATTCTAAAGTCCCATACTTAGTCCTTCTGCCGCTTTATAAAAGCTGCCCCAGTTAAGGTCAAAGTACCCACTTCTATTCAAAACAATAAGGGCCTAAACCTTTCTCAATTTTTATATCGGACAATTACTGCAACAAATTTATTGTAATCAGCTCCACTAGCAAAAGTCAGGCCTTAACTGAACAAACTTTATAGCAAATTAAGAAACAACAAGTTTGGCCTAGACAAAACCCCAGCTAGCCTCTCTTCAAATACCCTTGAAGGCTTCTAGCAGTTATCTCTCAACTTGGATCTTTGGCTGTATAGGTAGAAGTTGTGGTTCATAAAATTAAATTTCTGTCTTTGATTGACACCAGATCCCTTTAAAATTATATCCTCCCAGATAATTGAATAAATCAAAATGGCCTTTTACTTAATCTATGAGGTTAAATTTGGAACTGTGGGAGATCAGCCCACTAAAGAGATTGGAGAATACTCTTTTTTAACTATAAGATTTAGTGAGCTTCTTTTTACTGCCCCTGCATTCTGTTTTAGAAAATAATAATTATAAACTACTCATTGGAGTCTCAATAATGAGAGAAATTACTATATAATTAACCTCAAGGAGCAATCCCTATCTTTTATGGGATATCAGGTACCACTAGTGTTTGATCTTCCCACCCAAAAATAAGGGGCCCAAAGAAGCTTATTTGCCTCATTGAGTATACTACTCTATCTTTCAGATAGAGTATCAGATTCTAGAGCTTAACTAAGTTGCTCTTTATACAGGGGATGCTGAGGATGGAATGCCTTTTTAAGCAACCCACCACATTATTATACCTCCAGGTTTGCACTTTGTGGTAGATTCCCAAGTTAAAGTTCAAATTCCTTGCAACTAAATTTTTTAAATTTTTTAAATTTTTATTTGAGGTGGGCTGACCTGGGGATGATACCGCACCAATTAGGGAAGTGAGAAAATAGGAAAGGAGGATAAAACCTGGAAAACCTTTATGCGCGGCGTATGATAGGCCAGGAACTCCATGGACCGCCTTTGCTATTTGCTATCTCGGTTTGGGGCATTGGCGCGCAAAACCAACACAGTCAAAATCGTCCCCTACCCAAAGTCCATTACTGGGATTGAACTCGGGAGGCAGTGGTAGAGGGTCCATACTCTGCCACTGGGGTATCCTCCCTAATTCCTTGCAACTATGTTTAGAAGTATAAGGATAGCCCAAACTCTTCTATCAATGAAGCTTTGACCTGCCCCAGTATCTTAGACCCTGACTATGATAAATCCATATTTTCTTTATTGGAAACTTTAACTGAACAAGCTCTCCAATCACACATCATGTGATTATTGCCTATGATAAACCCTGTCTTATCAAGAATATTACATATATAAACTGCATTGGCCCTTTACAGGATCTAGAGATTGACCCCCAACGACCTCACACTGGTTGAGAGTGAAATTGGGAACAAACTTACTCCCAATGAGCATCAAGATGTATAAGACCTCTTGGAAACTATAAAGATTTAAAATCAAAGGGACCTGTCAATTATGGAAAATGTCTGAGGTAATGCATTAAGTATAAAGGGAGGATCATCCCCCTTTTTAGCTTGAGCTTACCAAAATTCTAAAGTAGAAGAGGCTCAGGTTGCACTTATGTAAAGCAGCTACTAGAGTCTGAACTACTGATACCATCCAAAAGCCTTTGGGCTTCCTAGCTGCTACTAATCCACAAAAAATGGAGGAAATCGAGTCATCATGGACTATCACCAACTAAATTCTATCACTCAAAAAATAGTTATCACCTACCTCGTATAGATGAATCTTAACATTTGATGTCAATATTAAAGTATTTTTAACAATGGATCTTATAATTAGTTACTGGAATATTGATGTAACCCCAAGTATTATAAAAAATTTGCCCTTATCTCTAGCAAAGGGCTGTTCAAACCTACCCAGATGCCGCAGTGGCTATGTAACACCCCAGCTAAATTTAAAGAGCTATGTATGGATTATTAGATGATTTAAAACAACTCTGCATGTAAATCTTTTTTAACAATTTAACCGTCTCTTTGCAAACTTTCACCGCTTACCAAGCTCACTTTAGGGAAGTTTAAAAGTAGTTACAGTGAACTTCATTAAAAACAAAACCCTCCAAAAGTTCCTTCTTATAAAAATTATATGCAGCTTTTGGATATCAGGTAATTTATTAATGAATATTCATAATGGAAAAATTTACAGTCATGATCCAAATGTCCCCACCTAAGACCCTTCAAAATGTGCAAGTTTTTCAAGGAATTGTTAGTATTACTGCAATATATTCCTCATATTGCAGATACTTATGAACCTTTGGTTTAACTGTTAAAGAAGACAATTCCTTTCCAGAGGTGATAAGAGCAGCAGCAGTTTTTGATTTATTGCAGGTAGCTTTTAAGCATGCTTTGTCCTCATACATCCCGACTTTGAAAATCCAATTTTACTGTTTACTTATGCTAGCAATATTGCAATAAGGGGCGATAATATTCCAACATCTCAAATACTTAGTGGACCCAAATGTTTACTACAGCAACTTAAATAACGCCGAACGAAATTGTAGTGTAATAAAATGACAATATTGGGCAGTTTTGCTAATCATAGTAGATTTCCACCCCATATATATGGGGCTTATTTCACTATACTTACTAATCATGCCACATTGTTATGGCTCCAGCAGATGAAAGACCCTGGTGGAAATTTGACTTGAAGGGCAGTAAAGCTATAAAACTATGTTTTCTCTATTGTCCATCTCATAGGACAAATTCATCAAAAAGTAGATTGTCTGTCAAGGTTACCTATTCTAACCCTGATTGACCCCAAGGAAGATTGACTCTACGATCTCCTAAGACAACCTCAACTGTGGAAAAATGAGACCCTCGCTGGCAAAAGAGAGCTAGAAAAAATGTCATCAAACATACAAAACTGGGATGAAAACCTCTATAAGTTATGTCAACCCAATGGTTATCATATATTTGACTCTCTGCACATACGGATGTTATTATAGAAGGGCATCTGAAGTTGGCCCTGGAGAAAATAGGGAAAACTACCAATGGCTCAAAACCCAGTGCTATTAGGAGGGGGTGCTCCCCTAAATCCATAATGTGCTTGAACCTTACTTAGTGTGTAAGGTTTAGGTTAATCCTACTCCTCTTCCAACATCCAGTGGTTCCTCCTGCTAATCACTTTCATATAGTAAGTATCAATGTTGTGGGCCCTCTACCATGAGCCTCTAATGGCCATTGATGCCTCATATTGGCTGTTAATTATTAAATAAAATGAATCGAAGCCATATCCCTTTCCTCAGTTTTGGAAAAAGCTACCGCCACATTCCTCTATAATCAAATCATCACCCAACTGGGGTGTCCTAACATAATTCTCTCCAATAATGGTCAAAGTTTTTGATCATCACTGGCGCAAAAAATTAACCAAATTAATGGGGTCCACTCAAGTGTTTTCTACTTCTTACCATACTGCAACCAATGAAATGTTAGAGCTAATAAAAGCTACATTAACGTCAACCCTTCAAAAAACAGCCTTGACTGACTCTCTGCATTGGGTACAATACTTACCCAAAGCAATTCAAGCCTAATAACATAGTTACCATTGCACTATTAAAATTCCCCTTTTCAAGCCTTGTATGGAAGAAAGCCCCAATTGCATTCTAAAGTGTAGTATAGGTTAAACCAAGCTATCCCTTGAAGCACATGAAGCTACTATGAGAGTTATCGCTAATGAAATAATTTTGCTTCAGGCTTTGGCTTTGGGAGATTCATCTGCTACAACCTCCAGAGAGACAAACCTGTTTAACAAAAAAAATGCCCCTGCATACCTTCTAGCCTGGAGATTTTGTTTTTTACCATCACCAGCTGGGTGGATGATACAACAAGCTGGGTTAATTAGTCAGACCCCTACAAAGTTATTTGTGAATGGGAAAATGAACATTTAATTGTCAAGGTTGATCAGGGAACTGTGGTAAAACAAGGACATAGTCAATACATTTGTTGCTTTACCCCTATGCCAAGGTTAAAAAAGGGCTGTCAGACTGCGCCATATGTTAGATGAAGCCTCATAGTTAGGTTTATGATTTATTGTTTTACTTTAATCAATGTCATCTTCACTGATATTGCTTTCAATGACAGTTTATAATTACTACTTGATTGTAAGGAGAGTGTCTATAACTCTTCTGTTCCCAGCGTGGCAGTGCGCGGTGCACCAGGTCAACGCTAGGGAACTAGCCATTAGTGCCAGAGTGATTAGAGCCCAGCAGAAGGTGCTGGAGAAATAACCGCTTAAGCATAACATTTGCGAATTTTATAAGAAAAACACTAGTAAAAAGGATGTGGTGCACATATCAATAGGGGATAAGCGACCCAGGTTGGAGGGAACCTGGGCAAACAAACAGTGCACGAGGGGAGAGCTGCAAAGTCCTTGCAATGGCAAGAGTAATGGAATGCAAGACCTCCTCAAAGAACTTTGTGCACAGGAGCATTCAGAAAATCATATAAGAATTAAAATAGCGTAAAATGAGGTAAGGTTTATTGGGAAAGTTGACAAACAAGGAATGTTGGTCAGGGAAAATGATGTAAACTTAACTGGGGAAATAGGGTTTATGCCGCAATGGGCCCAAGCACTGACTCACTAATAGGGCGATACTGCCATCCAAGTTGATGGAATAGGCTGAAACTGACTTCACTCAAGTGATCAACTGAAGTTGGATTTGACCTGAGTGCATTATTTTGAAAATAGAATGGGTTTTGAAACCCCGCTCCTCAACTAACTGAATCAAACTGTCCACATTCAATTTGGTAAATCGTTCGTTTTAATGCCTAGCTCGACGTCAAGGGATGGGCACTCAGCACCCCACTAGGACCAACCTGGGCATATTTTGCCCTTACCCAGAGCTGTTCTAGGGTGTGCTTCAGGTCTGGGAGGCCCTGTAGCTTCACCTTTTGGGCCTCCAAGCGCCCAGCCTTATCTTTGGGGTTGGTCCTCACTATTATGTCATGTGCACATGACATTACCCTCTCCTCCCAATGGGGCTCAACCCCCCTCCAGGGGCTTGCGCCAGGGAAAAGTTCTTGTGGGCAGGAGCCAACTTCATGGCGGCGATAAGTTTTGGTTGGGATCCAGTAGCCTGGGGAAACCACTGGTGGAAAGCGTCAATCAGTTCTTGGGCATGCACACAGTCGCGCGCTGGAACCCAACTGTTTTCTGAAGCATCAAAGCCCTTCCAAAATACCAGGTACTCAAGTCTTCTTTTAACACGGCGTGATACAACTATTTCTTCCACCTTTCACTCTGGCGCCCCATCCACGAGATAGGCCTCAGGAGTCTCTGGTGGGGGGCCCTCAAACAACGTCAGTTTGCTCTCATGAAACACTAAGAAGATCTGGAATGAGGGTGGATATCTAGCTAGTATGAGGCATGGCCCACCTTTCTAACAACGCGGTAGGGGCCAATCCTCTTTGGTTCCAGCTTCTTACATGGCTGCTTGATTGGGATGTTATGAGCATCCAGCATCACAAAATCCCCTTCCTTGTATGCGGGACCCACTCAGCGCTTCCCATTGGTGTTCACCTTATATACCTGCATAGCTGCCTCCAAGATTGTGGAAACCCCCTGGTGAACCTTCTTGATTGTCTTACAAAGTCCACCACCTATTCAAACTTTGACCCACAGCTGGGCTCCATGTTAAAGGCGGGGTTAAAGCCATGGCTGGGCAAAAATGGGAAACAGTCAATCAAAGAGTGCAAGGTATTGTTGTAGCTAAACTGGGCCATGGGAAGGTGAGAAGCCCAATCTGAATGATCTGCAGCGGTCTAACACCGCAGAAACTGTTCCAAGCACTGGTTCACTCGTTCAGTCTGCCCATCTGATTGGGGATGATAGGCAGTTGAATGGCAAGGGCAAATCTGAAGAGTCTTACACAACTCTTCCCAAAAGACAGAGGTAAACTGGGGTCTCTGGTCACTGATGATCTCCTGGGGAACTCCATGGAGTAAAAACACATGCATGACGAAAATCCTGGCCATCTCAGCCGCGGATATTGTAGTTTGGCAAGTAATGAAGTGGGCGAAAATTGTAAACCGGTCCACCACCATGATGGCATCATAACCATCTGAGAGAGTTAGTTCTACAATAAAATCCACTGATAAGGAAGTCCAGGGCCCTTCAGCTTTCTGGATAGATCCCAACAACCCCGCTAAAGGTTGACGATTTGGCTTCAATTGGTTGCAGACTAAACATTCCTTACAGTACCGCCACACCTGATCAGGCAAGCCCTTTCAATTGTATGTGCGCTGGATTAACTCTAATGTCTTCGCTTTACCAGGATGACCAATGGTAAGTCCATCATGATGGTCCCAGATGATTTCCAGGCGAAGTGTTCCAGCAGAAACCCATAGGCGCCCCTGGAACCACACCATCTCATCCTTCATGTAATAGCCCCTGGAGAGATCCTCTTAATTTAACTTGCACTTAGCAAGTAACTTAGTATATTCTGCTGTCAGCAGCTGAGAAAGGACTACCTTCCTGAACATACTATATTCCTCCGCGTTTTCCAGAGGTGCAAGCGTGGGCCCATTGGCTAGAGAAGAGGGTCGCTGAGGCAGAAGTTTACCTGGAGGAATCATCACCTGGGTGTTGTGAACTTCCACCTCCTTGGGGTCAGGCGCTAAAGCAGGGTTGCAGCTCAAAGCATCCGCCAAACCATTATCCTTGCCCTTGGTGAACTCATATGTAAATGCAAATTGGGCCAGGGTCTCATGCCAACGGGTCTGCCATGGGGTTAGGACATGAGGAGCGCGGTAGTACAACAAGGCACATTGGTCTGTATGTACCCAGAAAGGTTGGGATGAGCCATGCAAGTGGTGACGCCAATATATCAGTGCCTCCATCACTGCTAGTAACTCCTTATCATAAACAGCGTAATTCAACTCAGGTAGAGACATCTTTCTAGAAAAATATCCCACCAGATGCTCTATCCCATCTTCATCTACTTGTAATAAGGTGGCTGCTATGGCGAAGTTGGAGGCATAGTCAACACAAAGAACTCCTTTGAAGGGTTGACATGGCGAAGAACAGTCATGGACAACAGGGTGCACTTTACTGCTTGGAAAGCATCCTCCAAAGTGGGGGACCACTGAAGCACCTTGGCACCACTAGCCTTGTATAGGGGAGCCGCCACCTCAGACAGATTGGGAGTGAACTTCTTGAGGAATGTGCATGTCCCCAAAAAGCTCCTTAATTCCTTAACAGAGGTTGGAGTGGGCCACTCACAGATTGCCTTCTCCTTGTTGGTAGTTATCATGCGCCCTTGGTCAAACATGACGTTGCCCAAAAAGGTGACCTGGGGCTTGAATAATTTACATTTACTTGAGCTTAAGCATAAGGCGAGTGGCCCTAACCCTGCTCCACCACTTGCTGAAGGTGAACTGCATGGGGCTCCTGATCAGGGGAAAAGACCAGGATATCATCCATGTAGGCGACCGCGCATACCCCTAACAGGTCCCCCAACGCTGCATCAATGCGGCGTTGAAAGATAGTAGGGGCATTCTTAAGCCCAAAGGGCATGACCCAAAACTGTAAGATCCCTTTTCTGTATGGAATGCGATCAACCACTCTTGTCCCTTCTTAATCCAGATCTGATTGAACGTTTTGATATGATCCAGCTTGGAGAAGACCTTTGCCTTCTCCACATAGCGTGCAATCTGGGAATCCAAAGGGATGGGATGGAGGTCTGGTACAGTAATGTTGTTAAGGTTACTGTCAGAATTTTACCCAGATGAATCCTTCCAATAGTATCTGAATTAGGGGCTTTGGTTAGTCAGGTGTTATTGCCAGCTAATCGCCTAGTTTGATACTATTTAATGATATAAAAATATTAATTGTTTTAGGGTCAGCGGATTCCCAGTTTGGTGCTACCATCAAATTATGATTGTGGGAAATACCGGTGAAATGCTGCTGTAATAAGTTACCAGCATCTAACAAATGAAATCGCTAACTATAGTTTGAGTGAAATTCCGGTGGAAAGCTGCTGTATTCAGTTACCAGCATCTAACAAGGATTTCACTAATTATAGCTCAAGTTGGAAAAATCTTATCCCTGCGCCAACTGCCATAAGAAATGATTGTAGGATTTTCTGGCAGAAAGTTGATATATTCATTATCAATCATTTTAGAAAATTGCAACTAATTCAGAGCACCGATGACTCATGCCAAGGATGCTTGAAGTCCTATTTATTTATGAATTTATATGATCAACCAGTGACTTATGCTGAGGATGGATTGATTTAATAATAATAATTCAGTGATCAGTTGAGCAGATCTGAAGAGGGAATCACTATGAAGTATTAATGAACAGTTTACGATCTGATAGAGTTTTGGGATCAAGAGGCCAATGGGATTTCCAGAAGATGATTGGCCAAAGAGCACTTGGGTGCAGTAGCCCTGGAAGTAGTATAAATAGTTGATTCATTCCCCCCTAATAAACATCTCTCTTGCACCATTCTTGCTTTTACTTTATAGTGCTAAGACCTGTGGGGTAAAAGTAGATATGTTAGGGATCCCCAAAATGGCATGGGTGACACACCAAGGGGTTAGCCGGTGCTGCTGGCCCTAATGCCAATGAAGTCGAAATAGCAAAGGGCCACCAGTCTTCATACTGGTTGTCCTAGCACACAAGTGGATCCCATAGTCAATTTTGTGACAGTTACCATAGTCTACGAAGGGGCGTAAGGTACCATCAGACTTCTCCACGAAGAGTAGGGGGAGCATACAGGGGAGGTACGCTGAAAAATCGCACCCTTGACTAACTGTTCTTTTACCCACACATCCAACGCCTCCTCCTCCTGGACAGTCATTGGGTAAATAGGGGAAGAGATACTCACCAGATCCACTGTGAGCTTGAAGTCACAATCAAACTCAGAGTTCTCAGGGAGTGCATTGGCAGAGGCTGCATCAAAAGAGGATTCCAAACCCTCCAAGCAAGAAGGTATAGGAATTTCCACTGAGGGTTTCTGCATTGAGGTAATGCAATAAGGGATACGGTGGAGCCAATGGGGCAAGTTACCTGTGGCATTTTTCTTCTGACAAAGGCACAACAAATGTACAACCATTCTTCATGATGAGAGACAAAAAATTCTCCTTCAGGTTAGTTCTAGCGTCAAACTTCTGCCACCACTCCACACCCAAAATGATAGGTAACAGGAGGTTTTTGATTGCACTGAAGTGATCAGACAATTGGTACTTGCCAACCTGATAGTCCACTGTCCCAATAATCTTCAAAGTGGGAATACCTTGGGACGCCCCTCCTCTAACCACATCACCTGGCAAGTAACTCAGCCCAAGGTAGTCAGCTAAGTACTGGTCCATAAAGTTTCCAGAGGTGCCATTATCCACCAAAATAGTAGTGGTGAGCTTCCTAAAGGAGAGGAGAGAAGAGGGTGGCAGTCAACAGAAAAAACCTGGAATGGTCTTTATTTATGGAAGACAATGCCAACACTTCACCAAAAATTTCATCATATGGCTCAAGCATGCAAACAGAATTGGTGTTGGAATCAAAAAAGGGGGTGGGATATTTGGCCACTCTTAATACTGAGGCCACATACCCCACCATGCCTTCTGCAGGTGCATATACTTGATTATATTTTGAATGAAGTTCCTTCTCCACCTCTTAAGTGCACTGGATCATAGTAGAGGTCAACCGTGGGTTCTTAGGAGTAATCTGATACACCGGAATAGGGTCCTCATTAAGGCCATATGAACAAATAAACGGTTCAGAGATAGAGTCCAGGGCTTCATTATAAAACGCGTTTTTAGACGTGAACAACCCTATCCCTGGAACTGCGATGGAATGCCCAACATTATCCAAGGCCAACACCCCCAGACCCATCTGCGCTGATTCCGCTGTCATCGTCTGAATGTGCTGGCAATGGAAAATTCATTTATCAGAATGAAATTTAATAATTTTGGCGGAAAGTTGGGGAATCACAACTTTTGGACATCAAAATGTCCAAATCCACCAGGTACAAATATGAAGGGTGGATACTCTCCAGTTGGAGGCAACCATAATAACGCCAAATTGCTCCAATCTTTGGGAAAAAGAGGAAACAGTGGTGTGTCTAATGACAGCTGGGGCCCACAGCTGATGGCCACTGATTTCACTCTGGAAAAGTTCTACACGGAATAAGTTTGTGCACATAAGAAAAATAAGTTGGTTGACTAATTTAAAGAGAGTGTCTATAACTCTCCTGTTCCCAGCGTGGCAGTGTGCGGTGCACCAGGTCAACGCCAGTCAACTAGCCGTTAGTGCTAAAGTAATTAGAGCCCAGCAGAGGGTGCTGGAGCAATAACCGCTTAGGCATAAAATTGCAAATTTTATAAGAAAAACACCAGTAAAAAAGATGCGGTGCACATATCAATAGGGGATAAGTGACCCAGGTTGGAGGGAACCTGGGCGAGCAAATGGTGCATGAGAGGAGAGCTGCAAATTCCTTGCAATGGCAAGGGTAATGGAATGCAAGACCTCCTCAAAGAATTCCATGCACAGGAGCATTCAGAAAATCATATAAAATCTAAAATAGCGTAAAATGGGGTAAGGTTTATTGGGAAAGTTGACAAACAAGGAATGTTGATCAGGGAAATAAATTCAAACTTGACCGGGGAAATAGGGTTTATGCTGCAGTGGGCCCAAGCACTGACTCACCAATAGGGTGATACTGCCATCTGAGTTGATGTAATATGCCAAAACTGACTTCACTCAAGTGATCAACTGAAGTTGGATTTGACCTGAGTGCATTATTTTGAAAATAGAATGGGTTTTGAAACCCCGCTCTTTGACTAACCAAATTGAACTGTCTGCATTCATTTGGTAGATTGTTCATTTTAATGTCTGGCTTGACATTAAAAAATGGGCACTTTGCACCCCACTAGGACCAACCTGGGCATATTTTGCTCTTACCCAGCGCTGGTCTAGGGTGTGCTTCAATCTGGGAGGCCCTGTAGCTTCACATTTTGGGCCTCCAAGCGCCCAGCCTTACCTTTGGAGTTGGTCCCACTATTATGTCATGTGCACATGACATTGATCTTTAGTTGGGATTAAGGCCCAGAATTTTTATTATGATTTATCTACAAATGGTATTAGGCCTAAAACCTAAAATCACTAGTAATTTAGAACATCTTAAGTACTAAGCGAATTCCTATAATAGCTTTGAGTTATGACCTAACAATTCTGGAAAAATCGCCCCTTTAGTGATCCACTAGCTGATAAGATAGGGAAGAATGCTTTAGCCGAGTTAAATCTTAATACTAGGCCCAAGGATGTATTCAGTAGTAAACTCCTATATATCCCATTAACCTGCTTATGCCACATATTATGCCTTATTACCTATTGGCTTCCTAATAGAAGATAATGGAACCCAATTACTGTGTTACCATTATTTGATCTCAGTCCAGCATTCATTAAGTAATCATGATTTACTCCAACTCTGAGCCTAGACTGTGCCATTGCCTCTCTGCATTCTAGAATCTTCTTCCACCTCACATGTAGTATTTGCTTTTCCTCATTACATTCCTGATTTTCCCTTGGTATTTAGAAATTACTAGCCTATATTAATAATAAAGTACTATTTCAAACTATATATTTATATTTTCAGTTTAAAGCCCAATTCTCTGGGATGAAAATATCTCCAGCCCTACAAAATTCTAGGAATCTCTGAACCTTTAGAAATAATTGAGTTCCAACCATAGCTTTCTGACCTAGGCACCTCTAAGTAGCTAATCAATTATCCTCAGCTTGTTGTCAATAGAGCAAATCTGACAGGCCATTGTCAGGATTCTAGACCAATTTAAACATTTACCTAATACTATAGAGAGATTAATCTCGAACTAAAGGTTCAATTATATCAGATGGAAGAATTTGAGCCCAATCTAAAATTTTTGCCACTAACGTTGTCTGGATCATCCACAAACTACATAATTGAATCCTCCTAATATTAGAGTTTAAAGCTTATCTAGGCTATTGTATGCTATAATTTTTTTGAAATAGTAAACTAATGCCACAGAAATCAAAGAGAACGTTTTAATAAAGATCTTGGTTTGAAGTCCCTTGGTGACTGTCACCAAAGTTAAATCCCTGATTTCCTCAAAATATTGGAGCGGCCAAATAAGCTGTGTTACTCTTCTGTTTGCTAAATTTAAATTAGTTATTGCTATCATATAATTTATGAGAATAATTATCAATTAGAAGTTTTCTCCTTAGTTGTATGCAAATTTAATTTTATATTAACCTTATGCCTGGGTCTTAAAAAACCTAACCAAATTCAAGAATTAAATTGAATCCCCCTTCTTGACAGTGACCATGACAAACAGCCAAAGCACTCTGTTACTTGCTAAGATAGAGTCCTAAAAATAAAAAAAAATCTTACAATCATCATAAAAATTTGGTCATAAAATGTCAGGAGAGTGTCTATAGCTCCAGATCATAGAGAGTGGATGAGGAATACTTACTTAAATACTCAGGGGAAAAACCTAATACCATAATAAGGAATAAAACACTACTGAAGGTTTTAATATCTATACAAAAGGAGACCTCCTTAAGGAGGTCTTTGGAAAAGTCTCACAGGAAACTCAATCATGAGATGTAAATATAATAGGGTTTTGTTATATGAGACATTCAACAAGAATATTGTTCAAGTAATAATGACTGTCTGGCTTTGTTCTAATGCAAAAGAATCATCAACCTCATGTTCCTAAATGGCTGATAATTTAAAATACCTTATGATTAGGTGAATTTTATTTAGCAATACACCCCTGTGCAATGGGCTAAATTTATACTAATTTACTATTCTGGCGCTCAATGATTTGTTGGGCCAGAAGGCAAAAATCATTATTATTAGCCTTGACGCCATATTCCATGACTAATCCCTAATTATCAAAACTAAATATCCTCCCAAAATAATTGGGCTAAAAAGCTATGACAAGTCCATTTCTGACAATGTTAGGCGCTTTCTCCCTATTTTCGCCTAGTCCATATTTTCCTAGCCCTATTAAAGGGCTAGGAGGGATCTAAATAAAGAACTTTTTTGTCCATTTTTGCCTAGTTTAATACTAGATATTTTCCTAGTTTATTGCTAATTATATTTGTATGTTCCAAAGAACAATGATTTGACTTGGTTCTTTTAAGTTGCCAAGTGATTGTCCTAGGGTTAGAAAGTACCCTAGATGAAAGTTCTGGTGCTCCTATGACTAACAATCATGTAGCCTTTGAAAGACCCGCCTTTAGACTTAATGAAAATCCCAACAATAACCATAAGGGAGGTAGTCTAATGTTAATTTTCTGAGGGATTGAGCCAAATCCTTAATTAGATCATCTAACCATCTCAAGTAATACCATACCTTAAGTTTGAACTCAAGTTCTAGACTTTAATTGAGTATTGGCAGATTTAGAATACTATATCCATAATGTGACGTATTTTCTATTTTCTTCCCAAATGTAATGACCCATTTTTGTTGATGGTAAGTATTTGTATAATTGAGCGCCATTAATGTAATTCTAGCCAATCACCATGCAAACCCTAAATCCAACCTGTATATACTTGGCCCCTTACCCATTGCTGGTCTAGGTATGCTTCAGGTTAATGAGGGTGGCCAACTTATTGACTTTAGCTCAGGTGCACTCGTCCTTGTTTCTGTAATCCTTTCCCATGATCATGCCATAGGACAAAGTTAGATTCTGGGTGTTGACCTCAAAATAAACCCTTCAACAACCCATTAAATTGGGGCGATTATGGCTGAGACAACTCAGCAATTAATCCCAATTAACTGAACATAAATTCAACCATATTATCAAGAAATTGTCCTGGGATCAATTCCTAAATCAGCTCTTAAATCCCATGGATCAATAACAACAAAATTACCCCTCAAATTATCACACTCAGTTTTCTGTCCTATGGCGGATTTTATATGTCAATCCTCATAATCAGCACAATAGCAATTGCACATTTACAGACCAAATGGGAGTACCTAGTGCTATAAATAGGCCTATTGACATTTAATTTAGCGGTAAATCATTAACTCCAAATTGATGAAAATATTTCCAGAAGTTGTATTTCATCGTCTGTATAATTTAACTCAAATCTGGTTAACCATAGGACAATTTTTGCAAATTTGAGTTGTGATTTTAGTAACCAAAACCTTCCCAATGTTGAGAGTAGTTTGACACCAAAAATCCTATTATAAGGTCATGTTTGTATCAGTTCAAGACTGTACTGAGGTGTAAAATAATACCTGGTGAAAATTGCATGCTCCAAAGTATGTCCAGGAGATGCCCTAAAGGTATAAAAACTGGCGCTTGGACAATTAACATTATATTTAATATAACATATCTTAATATGAATTTTATTTTCTTATTTCTCTTTTACCTGGTTTGTGTCAGAGCCTTTTTTAAAAGAGTTAATAGGGTTGGGACCATCTAGTACTAAAAAAAGAGTTAATAGGCTGTTAATTCAGAAATCTCCAGCACATACCTTTTCCTGCCTTGGTAGAAGTTACTAAATTTGCAGGAAAAATTTAGCCCAAATTAACCAAAACAGTCTTATTTTAAATAAGCCTAGTGAGCTTCAAGCGGTTGATGTACTGTAAGACACTAGCTAAAATCAAGGATTATTTAGACAAACTTTTTCCTGAATATATGCACAGGATTGTTTTTGTCAAGCGAGAAATCCTCAGAATTTAACAAGTGGTGCTCACTCAAAATCAGTGACACTCTCTGAAATGGACCCACACAACTAGTTACTGGCAGATTTAATCATAAGAGAAAGCGATAATTAAATGTAAATTAGTGACAAAGAAATCTCTGATTATTTTATTACAGCCAACAAGGCTCTGATGCGGTTACCTCTTAATCCTGGATCTTATCATGGTGGGTGAGGGCATGTAGATGCAGCAAGCCTGATTGATCTTAATCTGAAAGCGTTAAGGCCATGATGAAAATTCTATATCATGAATTTACTGTTAGTACATTGCAAATTGATGCCACTTTCAGCCTGTTCTACTATCTCTTTTTTTAGTACTAGATGGTCCGCCTGTTCTACTATCTCATTTGATCAGGAACTCAAGATGGAAATGTACATGGAGTATCATGATGCAACCATGGAAGCTCTTGCCAGACATCTCTAAAACAGTCAAGCAACTAATAAATTCCTGTTTAACTTTATCCAACCCTCAATAAAGAATACCTAGCAAATAATTTCTAGACAAAAGCTGGAACTCATGGGAATCTACTGTGTACAAGGGAAAAACAATTTTCACTAAATGCTTTACTGGATAAATTAAATTCCAGTTTTACCAAAGTCTAAAATGAAATTGTGGATAATATAGGACTTGCCAACGAAGCTCATCAAAGATTAAGCACCCTTGAGGAGCTATTAAGTGTAGTATTCCCAAAGATAGCTGCAGTAGTTTTTGCTTACAATAATTATATCACAAATGTGTACAAAACATGAATATCTGATGCCAAAAAGCTGGAAATTCATTCTAATTTCCTATAAATTTAGACAGAATGACTTACCAAACAGGCTATTAAGGCATTAAGAGAGCAATTGAACTTTAATTAAAAGCACGTTCACTTTGAGGAGTATGTTTGGACTGAGTGAGTTATTTTAAATAAGAAAATCGAAGATCTTGTGGCATTAGTTAGTAGTCTCAAATAGGGATGAAGAGGATGCTCAGATAAGTTACCAATTGTTGAAAATATGGACTATTGTGTCAATATTGCAGGCCAGAAAGGATAAACTTACTCAGGAGTATTGGGAAATTCAGAATGCAAGTATCATTAACAAATTCTAGGGTAGACAATATGGCCAAAGATATCAAATGCTTAAAGTCAAATCAAGTATATTTGAATAGGAATGCAACAACCATAAAAAAGAAGTTGCATCCCTCAAAAGAAAAATTTCCAGTGCTTACTCAGCTATGACGATTGTGAAATTGAAAAAATCTCTGTCCATTTGGCCAAAACGACTTGGATAAACAAATAAGGGATATATTAAAATTTGCAATCTAGCAGTTTGGAGCAATATCATGAAATTTAGTCATCAGGAATTGATACTAATTCAGAAACTGTTATTTAAAATCCGTCCTATGCCTAAAGTTCTGGCATCAATCCTGACTCCAAATACTCCCTTACAGAAGAAGAGGGCTGATTTTATCTGAGGATTCACCAAGACAATCAAGTAATAGAAAAAGTATAACGCCTATTACCAAAACAGGGCAAGATAATTTCAAACCTCTAAACTTGCTAAAGTTTGAAAACTTTGGGAACTTTCACTCTTTTCTCAAGATATTTGAAAAGGCAATGCCAGGAGCATCAGACCATACAAAAAGATCAGCATTAATTAACTTTCCTGATGCTCAGCTGTGACCTCATTATGCCCTATTTGGGTGATGATTGGCCCTACATGGATGCCAAGCTTGTAGTGATAAACAATTTGAAGGTCCTGAAAAATTATTGGCCCAAAAACTGAGTTTCTTAATATTGGATCAAAACATAATGAGACTATTAAGGACTTTGCTGATGGATTTTTCCATGAGGTGCAAGTCTTGCTTGGGTGTAGTGCAATGTCTGAGTTTGACGGTAAAATTTCAATGGAGCATGAATTTATGACCTATCATGACTTGCACCGTGGCATGATGCCAGCATCTAACAGAGAAATGAAAACCAAAGAGCTTACCAATTACTTGAAAAGTTGTGCCTGCAGTTTTGATGCTCCTAATTGGCCCAAAGATCAGCAAAAATTTCGCTTTTTAGGCTAAAAGAAAATAACAATATGTCCGACCAAGAAGAATATTCTCAACCCATGAGCCAAAAATTTAAGCAAAAATAGCAGCCAGTGCCAACTAATGTCAAAACTGTGATTAAAAAGGACATTTTACTAGCCAATGTCACAGATGGTCAGACAAAAAGCCTGGGGTCAACGTTAGCCTTGAAATCAATAGTGACCATGAGGCGGGAAAAGAGCAGGTGGATTAGAGGCGGAATGCTCTAACTCCACCAATGTTCACCAAACATTTTCATCTGACCGAGCTCTACAGGGCCAATGACGTTGGTTAAGATAAACTCCACCATATCATGGCTAATGATGTCCTTTATAGTCACCACTTAGGCTAAAGCAAAAACAAATAAACCTCTAAAGGTTACCAAAGAAGAACGATCAGAAGTATCTAAACTCTATGAAGAGTATATTATAAATCAGGGGTTAGACCTTCAATCTGGATGTTCAACTAACCTCCCTTCACTCCCCTGACGTACAAATGGCCATTCTGATGAAGACCTTGGCAGATGACTTTCCAAATATCTGCTTAAGTTTAAAATCACATTTAAGTCAGGCAACAATCACAGTATTCACTCAATAGTTACCTCTGAAATCTACTTTAAATGTACACATGTGGATATAGCAGTAAACAAGGTCCAAATTTAGGCCATCGTTGATAGTGGAGCATCTATCAATATAGTCAGCATAGAATTAGTTAAAAAGCTGAAAATTGCTCCTAATGTTGCCTAATGTTAGGAATATGGCACAGCAGAAGCATATACAACCAATTCGCTTGGGGCATACAGTACCCTATCTTTAAGATTTTGATCTATGTAGTGACAGAACCTGCCAAGTATTGACGAATAAAAATACTATACTCTAACAGGAACTGATTTCCTGAGAAGATTTGTTTGTTCAAATCAAAAGAATGATACTTTGGACCATCTAGTACTAAAAAAAAGAATTATACTTCATTATTATTAGCCAGAATATCCTGCTTTACTATAACAAGGATGGAGCAATTAAGAAAAAACAGCTCAATTAATTCATAAGTCTGGCTACAAAGATGGAGTATATTAATGAGTACATCATAGCGTGATCAAAGATAAATCATTACCCACACATATTAATGATTCAAAGGGCAATCCTCTTCAGTCTAATAAGCACATTGGTATATCATCAGGAGATCAAGTAAAAGTCTCAACTGGTTTGACAGTTCAAAAGTCCAGAAGGACTTTATGGCGAAGTATATCAAGCATGGTCTAAATTGCAACTTGATCAAAACTTTGCACCTGGTCTCCTTATTCCAGGCCATGGAGAAAATCATATCTTATGTGCAAAACTACAGAATTTACACATTGCCATCAAGCGACATCAGACAATCACCTTTCTGCATTTTTTCCCTACTACAGAAATTAACTCATTTCACAAATCTGGAACCCCTGAAAAATAGTGTTCCATGACAAAACTTAATCAAAATTAATAATGTTGTCCCAATGGCTGATTTGAACAACTTGATTAACTTTGAGAAGAGCCATGCCCAGTAGTTATTTTCTGAATTTTGTTTAAATATTTGCAAAAGATGATTTTGACCTAGGATGTGCTAAGAATGTTGTATACTAGTGATACTAGAGATCAAGAACCAATTCAATTATGCCCAATTAGACGCTCAAAAACATCAGAATAAGATGTTTCAAAGGAGATTAAAGAACTCTTTTTTTAGTACTAGATGGTCCCAACCTAAGGGGGGATTCATCGATGTGAGATTAAAGAACTCTTGATCACAATATGTTAGTACCATCAAAAAGTCCTTGGGATGCACTAAAATTTAATAGTGAAAAGGAAGGATGGAAGCAATTGAATTGTCATTAACTACAAGAAAATAAATAACATTACACAAAAGGATCTTTACCTTCTGCTAAGAATTGATAATGCGTTGGGCAGGCTAGGGGATGTGAAATTCTTCTCAGCGATGTACCTAATTATTGGTTATTAGCAAATTAAGATACCTGAAGAGGAGTTCGAAAACTATGCAATTATAACCCAAGTGGGCCTATTTCAGCCAACAAGAATACCTCAAGGGCTCTGCAATACCATGGCAACCTTTTAGAGAGCCATGGACACAACTTTGGGAGTTTCTAGAGTTGTCATATGTAAAAGTGTACCTTGACGATACTAATGTTTTCAGTCACACTTTTGATGACCATCTGGAACATTTAGAGTAGGTCTTCAGAAGGCTGGCAGCTGCAAACTTAAAAATCAAGCGCAAAAATTGCCAGTTCTTCAAAGGTTAGATGGAATATCTTGGCTTTGTAATTGAAAAAGAAGGATTTTGGCCCCAATTCTCTAAGTTAGATGCCATCTCCAAAATAAAATGGGCAAATCCAAGTGTGATATTAAAGTTTTCCTAGGCATGGACTGTTACTATCCTTGATTATTGCTGACTTAACACAACCTGGAGAACCACTCTTCTATCTACTCAAGATTATTGTCCCATTTTTCTGGAATCAGGCTTGCCAAGAAGCATTTAATCATCTCCAATTGGCACTATGGGTAGCACCCATCCTTCAATATCTGGACTTTGAACGCAAATGGTATTGTTCAGACTGATGCATCACTTATGGAAGTTGGAGCATTATTATTTCAGATTGGGGAGGACGGTGACGAACATCCTTTTGCCTTTGCTAGTTGACCTTAAACATTCATGAGAGAAACTATACAGTGACAGAACGGGAATGCTTGAAAGTCATATATGCTTGCAAGCAATTTTACGTCTATTTACATGGCACTCAATTTAAAGTAGTTACCAACCATGCATTCCTAAGATGGCTGATGACCTAAGGGAGCCTGAGGGCTGATTAGCTCGCCGGGGTTTGAAGCTATAAGCCTGTTATTACACAATAGAGCATTGCGCTGGGGTAAAGCATCAAAACGCTAACTGCCTATCCTGACTGCTCACTATTGTAACTCTTAGTTTGGCCGCTGATGAGTTTTATAAAAAGATAATAATGTAGGGTACCAAGATGAGCCTAAATCCGTCCAAAAAGTATCATTAGACTTATGACAAGGTATAATTAATGAAATAGGACACTTTACAAGGTCGTCAAGGGCAAAAAAGTATATATGTTAATACCATCAACTCAAAAAGACCATTACTTTGGCTGCTCTTAGGGACATAGGGCATGGTGGATTTAAGAAGAAAAGGAGCATGTGAAGCAATTCTACTAGAAGTCAATTCATTTTGACATCCAGGAAATGCTAAAGTGTTGTGCACAGATTTAAGGTTAAAAATCTGGTCCAAAAAAGAACATCTTATCAGCTTTTCCAGCCCAAATTTTCCTGGCATACCATATTTATTGATGTTATAAGACCTCTTCAACAAGCAATTTGAAGGCCAAGAACTTGATATAGATATTGACAATTGACTAAATGGGTCAAAGATAAGGCTATTTGGGAAGAAGGAGCAGCAACTACAGTCAAGTTCATCCTTGAAATCATTCTCCACAAGCATTGGTGTCCCCAGATTATCCTTACAGATAATGAATCAAGTTTCACTGCACATGTCCTCACCAAGCTCAAACAACTAATGGAAGTAAGTGGTGTGCTTTTTGCTCCCTGATATCCCAAAACCAATGGTATGGTTGAACGGGCAAATGGGACATAGGTGATTATTATTAGGTTGTTAACATCAAACAAACCATCTGAATGGAGCACCTACCTAAGTTTCCAGTGTTTGACTACAACATCTCCTATCATTCAGCTACCAGGATGTCACATTTCAGTTATAAAATGGAAGACATCTGGATTTACCATCACTACTATATTCAGTCCTAGAGGAGCCCAGTGAGGAAACTAACCTCAATATGTCGAGAAACTTGCTGATACCCTAATTAAATTTCAAGCTAAAGTTTCTAACAGCTTTTTTTATAAAAAAGAGCCCACCAAAAAGTTTTTACAAAAATGCTACAATCTGGCCAAATTTGAAGTAGGAAACAAAGTTAGATTTTGCAACACCCTCAGATTGACCATTTACAAAAGTTGAATTGCAACTTTGTTGGCCCATTTAAAAAATTGAAAAGAAATCACAATTCAGATATACAATCTAGGTTGTTAGGACTACATATATACAAATGTGTCCATGCAAATTTTTTAATAAGGTTTGATAATTTGGCCAATTAAGAATAAATATATTTAATTATAGCATTGCAAAACAAAAAAATGAGAAAAAATATATTATTCTCTAGCATATAATTTTTAATACTATTTTGCTCACAAGGAAGAAATAAGATCCAATTCTAAATCCATTGACAATTTGGGTCAATCTCAAGACTAGGCATCTGGCCCTATAACTATTGGCATTTTGGGCTGAAACCAAAGCTGAGTATCAGCAATAAAGCAGGCTAATTGGTAATCCTAGGGCTTATCTTCAAGTCAAGTAGTGGGAGATATCATATTCTGGTGGTTGACTCAAAAATAACACTTTGACAACCTACCAATCTGGGCTGATTATCCCTACAAAAACTTGGCAATCATTCTCTATTAACTGCACATAAACTCAACCATATTATTAAGAATTTGTCTTAGTATTGATTCTTGAATCAGCTCATAGAATCCCAGGAATTAATAACAACAATAAGATGGCCCCTCTAATTATTGCAATCAGTTTTCCACCCTATGGCGAATATTGCATGCCAATCCTCATAATTAGCATGATAGCACTTGCACATGGACAGCCCAAATGGGATTATCTAGTATTATTGAGAGGCCTGCAGACATCCAGATTAAGGATACATCATCAACTTTAGATTGATGCCAATTTTCACAGAAGTTGTATTTTAAAAATGTATGACAAAACTCAAATTGACTGACCTAAAGTCAATTTTACACATGGAGTTATGATTTTTGTAACTAAAACCTTCCCAATGTTGAGAGTAATTTGCTTCCAATGATTCTAGTAGTCATGGTTGTATCAGTTCAAGGTCTGAACTGAGGTTTAAAATAATATCTAGTGAAAAATTGCATGCTCCAAAGTATGGCTAGGAATGTCCTAGAGGTATAAAACTGGCGCTTGGCCAAGTAATATTATTTTAAAATAGCATCTCTTGATAAAAGATATATTCTTTTATTTCTCTTTTACCTGGTTTTATCAGAATCTGTTCTTTATGAGTGCTGACAAGAAGTTAAGTCAGAAATATCCAGCTTGTTCCTTTGCCTGCCTTGGTAGAAGTTACCAAATTTGCAGGGAAAGTTTAGCCCAAATTGATCAAAAGAGTCTTGCTATTTTAGATAAGCCTAGTGAGCTTCCAAGTGGTTGATATACTGTAAGACGCTAATTAGAATCAAGGATCATTCATTTGAATTCATTCCCAATTATATGCGCAGGATTATTTTTATCAAGCGATCAATCCTTAGAAAAACTTATTAAACATGACAGTCTAACTTAAAACATATAGGACAAAATTTGTTGCCCATTGTTAACACAAGCACAAAAGAAATGATATGGCACTACAGCAATACAAGCACACGGGGATCTGTTAGGCAATACTGTAGTGATGAGAAGTGATGGTGACAGTGGCTTGAGGGGCTTCTAGGTACTCTGTACCTTAAGGAATGGTGAAATGGAAGATGAGATGATTGCCATAGGCAGATAGCCCCTAATATCATGAATCATATAGTGTTTAGATTGGGAAACTTGCAAATAACACCCTCAATACAGTGTCACCAGGGAGGCAATTTTTGAGTGGTAGCACTGGAATGCTTTATGATTTATAGGAAGTTGTTGAGACCACAGGTGCTATACCAAATATTTCTTAATTTATTGAGGCCAGAAGAACCTGAAGCTCCTGGGTGTAGGAATATAACTTGTTGCTTTTCTTGGTCAAAGAGTATTTTACTCCAGATACTATGTCTAAAGTTGTAGTTCCCAATATATGGTGACCGATTTATACTTAAAAAAGGCAAAGAGAGAGAGTAACGTTTAATTAGCTTAGATCTCACAATATAAGGGAAATTGGGGAATTGTCTCAGTAAATTTTTAAGCAGTCCAAGCTGATATCTACAATTAACATAGTTTGGGGATTCTGCGGCAGGCTAACTACCTTATTCAAATATGATTCACTCACTGCATGGATTGGGTTTCTAACCCCAATATTAGGAGGCTTTGAGGGAGCAATAGTCAACACATAAGTTGGGGTTGATCCCCAACTTCTATAGCCATTTAATTTCGTTGGGGATTATCCACATCAGATGTTTGGGCTATTTGGTCAGATCAGGATCAAATCCCTTTGTCTGACACATCCAAATCTCCAATTCAGGTAGAAACCCTGACAACGCCCCCTCTAGATCTTGGCATAGGGGAAAACTGATGGAGAAAACGAATATGTATGTAGTTTATTACTATATCCTGAACGGCCTCTACAATTTAGTGCATGTTGCCCTTTTATATATGACTTTGTAAGGCCCCAACCAGTTGGTGCCCAAATAAGTTATCACAATTTCCTGGCTGATGGTGGTAGAAAAGGACTAGGTCACCCGGTTGGAAGGTGTGCAGGGGGTCATGCTTATCATTAAATTGATTAGTTTCTCTACTAGCCGTGGCAGATAGGTTTTCAGAATCTAGGCCTGAAGTCAGATAATTTCATTGCAATACTTTGCATAGTGACTTCATGGGCTTTAGGGGAGTCTTGGTCAAGCATAGCCTGCACTTTAGAAGGCAGATGAAGATTTCTTCCATACAACGCTTGGAAGGGTGACACCTTAGTTATATGATGATAGCTAATCTTATAGGCCAGAATTGCACTAGGCAAATATTGAGGTCAGTGGAGGGGGTCAGTCATAGCCATTTTCTGTAGGGTTGCAGTTAGAGTACCATCTTCCCAATCTACCATTCCATTGGTTGCAGGATGGTAGGGGGTGGTGAATACCTGTGTGGTTTCCATCAGTTCAGCTAATCTTTATACCAGCGTTGACGGGAAATTTTGCCCGTTATTGGAAAGAATGATGTTAGGACACCCATGTTAGGTGATAATCCAATTATACAGAAATGCGGCGGTAGCCTTTGCCAAAGCTGAGGGTAGATATACTGCTTCAATCCACTTAGTTAAATGATCCACGGCTAGAAGTAGAAACTGATGACCATTAGAGGCTGGAGGGAGAGGCCCCACAACATCACTTTTAATGTTATGGAAGGGTTCACAGGGTGGAGCCACTGGATGTTGAGATTAGGGATTAGATCTGGCTTGACTTTTGCATACCAGGCAAACTCTAATATATCAAGTATTGAAACAAGCATTCCTTCCCAATAACATTGAGTTTTAAGCCACTAGCAGGTTTTCTGGAATTCCCCCATGACTGACTTGCCAATGTCCCACCAATATGACGTCAGTTCAAGCTAAAGGTTGTACATAGGACACCCACTTTTTAGACACAAGTTTGCACAATTGGCCGTTCTTGACTTAAAGATTTGTAAATTTGTTTGATAATTCCTTTTGAAGGGTCATGGATTAATCCATCCATAAATGCGGTTGGGCTATGAGGTCATAGATTCAATCCTCTTCAGGGTCAGTTAAAGTTAATGTGGTAAACTGAGATAGGCAATCTGCATTTTGATGTATGGGCCCTGGTCAGTGGATAATAGAAAAGTCATAGTTTTGAAGTTTTAACGCCCATTGGGCTAATCTCTGGTGAGGTCCTTTATTTGCTGTAGCCATTGCAAAGAAGCAAAGTCAGTAATTATGATGAAATGTTTTCCATATAGTAAAAGGTCAGAAATTCTTAATAGCCAGTAGGACTGCAAAGCTTTGGTGTTCTGTAACGCTATAGTTGCGTTTGGCTTTGGTTAAGGTTTTTCTATAGTAGGTGATAGGCTGGTCCATAAGTTTTCATCATGTTAAGATAGTATAGCTCTGATGGCTATATTGCTGGCATTGGTAAAAAGGACAAAGGGTTTATCAAAAGTTGGGCGAATAAGTTCTTGAGAGTGGGAGAGAGAAGCATATCAGGTTGAAGGTCTTTTGTTGTTTTTCCTTTCACTTAATGAGTATCTCTTTCTTCAGTAGATACACTTGAGGCTTGTAGGTGTCTGCAAAGTGGGGGATAAACTGGCAATAATACCCCATCATCCCTAAGAAAACTTCTACATCTCATATTATTTAGGGGTCCATCTTATCAATGGTTAAGACAAAATTATCCATTGGGGATATTCCAGCTTTACTTACCTTATGGCCCAAAAAATACATCTCACTCTGAAAGAAAGAACATTTTGACAGCTTTAGTTCTAATGACGGTTTCCTTAACTGCTGAAAGACTTGCCTGAGGCGATCTAGATGTTTGGTAAAGGTTTTCAAAGAATGGTTTTATTGTTAAGATGAACTAGCACACAGGAGCATTTTAAATCGCCTAAGAGTCCGTCCATGGCGCGTTGGAAGGTAGCAGGGGCATTACATAACCCCTGAGGCATTTGAGTGGGCTTGAATAGTACCTCACTCAAGATGAGAGTGCATTTTTCCCAATCTTCTAGCAGCAAATTGACTTTCCAGTACCCGCTGGTGAGATCCATAGCCAAGAAATAGTGAGTCCCCAACATCAATAATAAATAATTATCTATACACGCCAATGGATAGCTGTCTTTTTGTGTGATATAATTTAGGCGGCAATAATCTGTGACAACATGGTGGCCACCATCCTTCTTCTAATTAATAAGAGTGGGGAAGCCCATGGGCTTTTAGAAGGCACTAATAAACCGGCTTTCAACAGTTTCTGTAACTCTAAGGCCACATAAGCTTCCTCCATTTTGGATTTTCAGTATGGCCAGGATTTGAATAAAGGAGAGCCTCAGTCTCAGTTTAATGAATTAACCCATATATCTTCCCATAGTCACTTGGTCCCAAGAACTAAATATTGTCATACACCTCAAGGAGGTCTTTGACATTCTGGCATTTGTTAGGTGTAGGATTATCTCCAATCCTGCTTTTGATTAGAGCTATGGTGGGTAGGGGATCGAATCCTAAATCCTTTAACAATGTGTAACAACTTACACTGGCAATAGTCTCACTGGGACATAATTTTATGCAAGCAATATGGGCATGCTGAGGGACTTGAAGGGTATTATTTGTTAAATTCCCTAATAAGATAGAGGTAGATTTCCCATAGCGGGATTTAAAATCCCTGGGTAGGTCAACGTTTTGTTGATTGAAGGGTTTATGTGTCCACTTAGCTCCAAAAATTGATTAGGAGGAATGAGAATCTGGATCATCATATCTACAATAACTTGTGAGCCAGAGGGTATTGTGATAGTATGTAAAGGCATATAGAGGGATCCCATCTTTGGAATACAACGCCTCTGGTGTAACTTAATTTTCCCCCTAAGACTTGATATTCAACTTTGCAAATGGAGGATGGGTATTCTAGTAGGCATGTCCAACCTTTAGGGCTCCTTTACTTTTGAAGGAGTTCAAATATCAACAGAATCTAATAACCTAGTTGGATAGGTACTTTTCCTTAAGGTTGATGATAAAATTGAATTTTTACATCAATTAGACCCCAATAAGCAACTCATAAGTATCGTTTTCTAATGCAATGGCAAATGCAGTAATTAGAAGTTTTCTGAATTGAAAGGGTAAGGAAGAATAGGCTCCTATCGCCTTAGCTGACTGATTATCGGCCATCCCATATCCAGCGTCATGAATCAAGTCTGGAGCCATTTTTATCTTTTTAATTAGTTGGGAGGAATAAACAACAACTGGGGAACTGGTGTCAATTATTGTCAGGGCTTTAACCTTATGTATGACTACCTCTGCTTGAACCACCAAAGACCTGAACCGGAAATTAATAGCTTAAAGACTGTCAATAGGGATTTGTAATAAAGCAAGCGTAGAATTTTGCCGCAACCAAGCTTGGGGCTTCTCAATGCATTTGTTATTTTTATCTGCCAATGCTTGGCTTTCCATAGAGGAGCTGACCACCAAACTTTGTTTGGGTAACTGACCAACATAAAAATAAGAAAGCAGGAGATCTTTGTTCCCTTGGATAAGAAGGGAAACAATGACTTCTGCAGGTGATGATAACACAAAGCATCCTGAGGTGCTCTGCATAGGTTAGAGCTAGTACGAGGATCTTGAGGCACTTGATTGCCATCAACATAGGGAGCCTCCTGCCCTATACTGACTGATCTTTTGCTGGCTTACATATAAAGATGCAACAAGTGTATACAGTGTGATTGTTTCTCTTGCAAAAAGTGCAGAGTAATTTGGAGGTAGGTGACTTGGGGTTGTAACCACTATCACTTGGGGCTGAGGCTAATTATTCATTAAAACAAGGGGAGCCCAGTAGGTTTGAGTAGGTCAGCTGAAATATCCAAAATAGCTTATTTGATATGGAAGAGAGACATACAGTTAGACATCACCACTTTAAGATAAAGTAGAAGGGTAGGGCAATATTTTAAGCTCCAAAAATGAAGCAGTGATAGCATCATATAAAGTAAAACATTTATCTGCAACCAACGTTTGAGCTTAAAGGTAAAAACAGTTAGCAAACTCAGTGGCAGTTTCTCCCCAATTAAGGTTTATATCCATAAAAGTATGTTTTTGGTTGGATAAAGTTAGGTTGCTCCCAAATTCCTGAAGCAAGGCAGTCTTGGTGTCATGGAAATGGCAGAAGAAGTTTAGACCAGCCTGCCAGTTGGGATGCATGAACACCCAAAAGGCAATCCAGAATGCCAGAGGCATTTCCAACTGTACGACTTGATATGGAGCCAGGAAATGTGATACCACAATGTGGTGGTATAACAACAGGGTAAGGAGTATCCCAATGACAAACCACGCTGAATCCATTCCCAACTCAGTGGTTCTCACTGCATGAGGTGGGATTACTGGGATAGTCTCAACAAAAGTCTTGGCTTGAGAGGCCAACTCGTTGGGGGCAATAGGGAGATGGATTCTCTCTTTCCATTGTTGTACATAGGGCCATAAGATCCCCATGTATTGTTGTCAGAAATTCATAAGAGCGGGGTTGTAAAACCAAAAGTGTTGGACTCGCTGGGCCCAATCAGCAATAGAGGGGGCCATGGTGACCAAAAGAATTGGTAAAGCCCACCCAGAGTGTGGGGTGATGAACCACCTGGAAAATGCCATCTGGGATGCGGTCAGAACAGGAAATGAAAAAAATTTGATTTTTTTGCAAAAATTTATTTGGAAAGGAAAGTAAGAAAATTGACCAACAATTTTCTCAGTGCCATGCAACTGATTAAATAGTGGTCAATTGGGTAGTGACAGGATGGGTTTGGGACCCACAAATTCAACCTAACTGGTGAATTGTTTGGGAATGGGGGGTTTATTCTTTGGGAACTGACATCACAAAATTTGGTGGCAGACTGAGTCTCTGTCAGTTCAACCTCAAACATCTGAACCAGGGCTCAACTATGTTTCTGATGATTAGCACAACATTATTTAGTCTGATGGGTGACGGGAATCCCCCAAGGCCATCCCTTATAGGGATGGGTCCATTTGGTTGGGAATGGGTTTGGGATGGCCAACCCACCCATGCTCAGTCATTTAACTGTTTGTTCAGTCAACAGCAGCAAATTGGGCGCAATGCCCAAATTACTATTTGAGGGCTTTGAAACCTCATTGATAGCACCCAATATTTGTTCAACTGGTCTGGAGATTGAATTGGAACCATTGGGAGATCTGGCTGATATTTCATTCTTTTTTTAGTACTAGATGGTCTGATATTTCATTCTTCATGCTTTTACAGCCATTCAAATTTTGGACATCAGCAGATTGCTAGCCAAATTAGATCTGGCCAATTTTAATTTGGTAATCTCATCACAGATTCACTAATTCCCTGCAACAGTTCTGCCAAGGTAAGTGTGGGTATTGGGGGTGGGATCCGAAGCAGACAAGCTGTTACCCATTGCTCATCTACTATGTGAGTGAGATCGCCCTGAGTGATGAGAGGTAATGCCATCCTCTTTGGTGTCTGTTTATTTGGGAATGGGAAGATGGCCCAATTGAGAGCCAAAGGACGTTCCCCAAGACTTACACTTGGCGTCATCCCTAGTATGGCAATGCATTAGATGAGGTACCATAATTTCTTGAGCTACATGACTAAGACATCTAGTTAGGTGTTTGAGAAGTTGGGTGTCAGTGGCTTCCTTTATAGCACTTTCATAGCAAAATAAGAAAGAGAAGATGCTCCCCTTGCCTGGGATGTACTTCTCTTTGAACAATGGTTTGAATGTGCCACTGGGGAGTTAAAGGCATAACAATGTGAACTGACATTGGGGGGACTTTTTCACATAAGGAGAAACTGATACTGCTAGATGTTTTATAAGGGTGGAGGGCATCTACTTTATTTTTTGAGGTCTTAATATCCTCAATTTTTGAGTCTACCCAATCATGGGTGGCACACAGGACAAATTTGGTGGCAATGAGTGGGTTAACTGTCAAATTTCACTTTTGAGCTCAGTAGTTGCATCTCAAAGTTTGAGTTGGTACTGCTTAAAGGTGAAAATTAGTTGCTCCATCCCACGCATCATAGCAAGCAAATTTGTCAATAGTTTAAGGCATTTTTGATTCAGATTGAGATCTGATATTAAAGTTGTAATTGTTCATTTTTTTATTTTATATTTTTACTGGGAACTTAGGTGTACCTGGCAGGGAGCACCAGTTTTGTAGAAACCATGGATGTGATACCATGTATTCCTTAGTTTATTGAGGCCAGAAGAACCTGAAGCTCCTGGGTGTAAGAATATACCTAGTTGCTTTTCTTGGTTGAAAAGTCTTTTACTCTGGATACTATGTCTGGATTGGTATTTTCAAATATATGTTGACCAATTTTTACTTAAGGTTAAAAGAGAGAGTAATGTTTATTAGCTTAGATTTCACAATATAAGGGCAATCAGAAAGATTTTTCACAATAATCCAAGCAGTCCAAGCTAAGATCTATAATTAACATGAAACAGGGATTCTGCAGCAGGCTAACTATCTCAGTCAAATAGGATTTGCTCACCACATGGATTGGGTTTGAACCCCAAGATTAGGAGGCTCCAAGGGAGCAATAGTCAACTGCATAAGTCAGGGTTGATCCCCAACTTCTAGAGACATTGAATTTTTCAGGGATAATTCTGACAGATGTTTGGGCTATTTGATCACATTGGGATTGATTACCTTCAGCCAACACATATAAATCTCCAATTTGGGTAAAAATCCCAACTTGAGTTGCTTTTGCTGCAGCAGCCTCCTTGGTGGAAAACCCTATATCAAAATAGCCCTCATAAGGGTAGAAATCAATAAAGCTAACTGGCACAAAAGGCAGCAGTGGTAAGCTCAATAATTTCTCTGTCAGCGTGTGGGAATAGTTATATATAGTTGATATAAAGGCAAAAGAAAATTGTAGAGTAAAATTTGGGCACAGAGATGGGGTCAAGTTGGGTAGATGCATGCAAGATGGAGTGGTAAGTCCTTTGGAAGGACAAAGTGACTAGAAGAGTTTCAAGGGCTACACAAACCTCTGAATGTATTTTCTTGCAGGGCAGAAATGCTAAAGGGTGGAGCGCCACTGCCCCACATTGGAGCAGCAGATGGCAGTGCCAAGTAAATTATTTGAAATGATGGAAAGTCAGCGGTGGGTATTTAAACTTACTTTTAAATAAAATTTTTGAAAACGGGTTTAAGTGGAAGGAAAGATTTTAGTTATATAATATAAAGAGCTATAAGATCGGTGTATCCCCCCTTTAGGTTGGGACCACCTAGTGCTAAAAAAATATAAAGAGCTATATTATCTAGATGGTTATAACCAGGCTACCTGAGTGTCAGATAATTAGTATAGTTGCAGTATACTGTCATTGGCTTAAAGTTGCCATATAAAGCTTGCAACTACCTGGTAAGGCCATATAAAGTTATGTACAGACATAGACTTGAACTACTTCAGCAGAAAGCATAGGGGTAAAGTTAATTTATACTAGTCAGTTCTAATGCCATTATACTTCTGTATTGTAGTTTTAAAGGGGGACTTTAATATAGCCTAGTCTAGTGGTAATCATATCTGGCAGTAGTTTGATAACTAATATGCCTAACTTATTATCTAAATTGTCTTAAGCAATACCAAAAAGATTTTGCTGGAAACATAATTTATCTAAACAGAAAGTAATTGCTGGCCAATAGAGTTTTGTTCATGGCAGATAATTTTCCATAAACCCGATTTGATCTCTAAATTAGACTTATTAAGGTATTCAACTTGATAGCAACAGTAGACCAATACAAGAATATAAACTGGAAAGCTACTAAAATATCCTTTTTTATAAGCAAAAGCTTTCTTATTTTACAACTTCTTCTATGCTATATCACTAAAGTATAGTTTTACTAATTTCAAATTTTACTAGAACTTGGTAGAGTTTTACCCTTGTATGCTTTAAGGTCCATGGCAATTAACCTTCCGCAAAATTATACTACAAAGTTAATGATGTTAAATGCTATGTATCTATATATTTAACTTATTGTGGTAAAACGATTGGTGAATATGATAGATTTTGCAGATATTGTCATATTTGGCTACTTTATTTTCTGTTAGATTCTAGCAAAGCTTAAAATGATTCATAAATCTAAAAATTATCATTTCTAACTCTTGTAACTCAGCTTAAAGCAACTATAACCCTATCATTGTTTAGCTAGAATATAGACTTAGTATTTAATTTGATAGCTTTCTTATCATAAAACACATTATCATTGTTTTGTGCACATAAAGTACAATTTTCGAGGTACAGCCTTTTAATTTGTATGATATTTAAAGGGTCAGTTCCCTTACCTTTCACTTGTCTATAAATAGGAAGAGTCATACAACTAATTTACAAATAGACTAAATTATGCTCGCAGCCCTGCATGCCTAAATGATGCACATTTCATAAAAATTACTCATCTATATTCTTTATATCTGATCGTCTAATAAAAGTTTGGTCCAAAAATTACAAATAAATGTTACAAAGTATTGTTATCGTTACATATAAGCCCTGTATGGATATATGACTAAGTTTAATTTTTGGCTAGCAAGCTCGTATCGTTGAATTCCTCGGATATTTTTTCAATATATATTTAAGGTAATTAAATTAGCTAAGTACATTTTCTAAAGAGTTTAATAATTCTCTATACTTTTTGAAATAGTTTTTGGTTCTATCTAGATTTTCATGATTAAGGCTACTTAATCTTTTATAAGTTAATGAAACTCTAATCTTTTCGTTTATACATGAAAGATTAATTATGATAGCTAAAATCTTTCCTAATATTACTCTACCTGGTAGTGAAAGTACAACAAAAAATTTGCATATCAGGATACAGCTGAATAGGCAAACATGCCTATATTATATTTACTATAGTTATAAAAATATCATACGTAAACTTAGCCAGATTAGTAAGAATTTAAGCATCTCTAAAGTATATCAGAAAACCAATACTTTTCTAACAGTGTTTGGATGCTACATATACCAAATAAAATAAGGAATCCATTTGTTATCTTAGAAAAAGACAAAGCCTTACACTGCTTAAATTCGGGTACTTGTATAGACAATTGAATAATGGACTTAAAAAGTTTAGCTTGCTCATTTAAAGCACCATAGGCTGCAAAATAAGATAAATCATAATGATAAATGATGAAGCTTTTTATCGGTAGCATAGAGCTACAATTTTGCGATCTTGACCGAGGCTTTGCCAAAGTTGCCTCCTTCAAGCATACTAACGAAAGTCTCGGGAAGTTTTTCGATGCCATCGACAATATGTTCCTTATACTTAATTTTTCCTTCTTTGATAAGAGCTCCAAGATCAGCTTTGGCTTTCTTGCCGTACTTGTCCATTAAGTTGAAAACAAGGAACCCTTGTATGCGGATAGACTTGCTAATGACTAGAGGAAGGTTGTAGATGGGGTCCGGGGATTGAAACTTATTGTACTGCGATATCATTCCACAGACTGGGATGCGGCAAAATTCGTTGGCATGCTCAAGTACGGCATCCAATAACTTTCCCCCTACGTTCTCAAAGTAAATATCAATACCATTGGGGCAAGTTTCTTTGAGAGCAGCTAAGTAATCATTGGCTCGAGTTCTGCGATTAAAGGCAGCGTCGAATTTGAGTTCATTCAGAAGGAACTCTACTTTCTCATCAGTTCCCGCACAACCCACTACACGAAGGCCGAGCAACTTGGCATATTGTCCAACTACCTGACCCACAGCACCCGAAGCTGAAGAAATGAAAATAGTCTCACCAGGCTTCATAGGCTCACAAACTTCATGTAACCCAAAATAGGCGGTCAAACCAGGCATTCCAACAATCCCCAAATAATAAGAAAGTGGCGAAGACATAGTACGAGCATCAGGGATGATATTGCTAGCCTTAGCCGAGACTATAGAATACTCCGCCCAATCCCCAAAAGAACTCACAACATCACCTTTTTTGAATTCAGGACTTTTCGATTCGACAACCTCAGCAACGACACCCCCTGACATAGGCTGGTTGGGAATAACAGCAGAAAAATAGCTTTTAATGCTAGGATCGCGCATTCGGAATCTCATATAAGGGTCAACTGAAGCATAAAGTGTTCGAACTAAAAGCTCGTCATCCTTCAAGTTTACCTTCTCTAAATCAATTGTCTCCTTGATCACTTTGAAGTTTTTATCCGCAACCGGCATACCCTCCGGAATAGAAGTGTAAATGACTTTGGTATTTGAAGTCATGGTTACTTAAGAACTTGTAAAAAGATTGAATGTATGCACGCGATGAATCAACTTGGCACTTGATGTCTTGGAAGTGTAGATTTAAGCAAAATATCTATTAAAGGTTATTGCTGACGTAGTGATCCCTCCTAGCTTAAAGGATTAGCGAGATGCTACACTGTCGTTGCCTAGTCTAATTTGTGATTGGTCATTCATATTTGATAACCGAAGCTCACTTGACACCAATATTTTATAGAATTTTAAATGCAGCTTTTGACATGATATATGTCCTATGGCCGAGGGGTATGTTCGAAATCCAGGCAATTATGAGATCTAACTGATAAGCTTATATTATTACTAGCGGAGTTACCCATTCTTCACTACGGTATCTAGTATTTCTTTTTTTTAGTACACGGTATCTAGTATTTCAGACGATTCAAATCGATGAATTTAAATTTATATTAGATTAAACTCTCAGCCATAAAAATATAGCAAATACCATCAAAACATATAGGATATTCAATTGCTATATATAAAACTTTTTATTTTACTTTAGATTTTAAAAAATCCTTTTTTAGATGCACCTACATCACATAAGGAACCTACATACCAAATTTCAAGTTCCTAGGTTGTATTTTTTTGGAAATTTTGTGATGTCATTCAGTGGTATTTCTCTTATATATATATATATATAAGATAGATTTAAATCTCACTTATTTTTTGCCTGCGCCTGCACATTGCTAAATTTTGAAGCTGAAGAGCCCCTTGACCCCCCTTCCCCCTCCGCCGTGGTCATCTAACGGTTTGCTGTTGACAGCCTGTTTAGTTGGTTTAAGTTAGGTTTCGGTGCATTTTGCTCATTTGAGCCTTCCACCCATTTTATTTTTTATCATTCTCTTTTCAGCAATTCTGTCCCCTGGTCAGCTTACCTTGAATAAACAGCTATATAGATTTAAATTAAATGATAAATAGTGATTAAATAAGTGATTGCACCAGGATTCGAACAACCGACTTTTATAAAAATTAAGAGCCAAAAGCTGAGCCGATTATGCTAGAGGAGGTATTTGTAAAATTAATTGGGTTTTTAATTCAAAGTTTTGATTTAGATTAACTTGCTAATTAGCTAAATGATCCCTAACCACTTAACACGTTGAGCGCCACGCGAATTCTTAAAGAAACCACCGTCAGGCCACGCGCGCTGCTTAGAAGCGCTGGTATTGCGGTATAGCAATGCGAAGCACACTACTAACTTCACACTGTCAGTCACCGGTGGTTATTAAATAAATTTTCAGTAATTACTTAAAACAATGTAAATTTTTTAGTTTTATATCATATTTTACACTGTTAGTCACCGGTGGTTGACGCGGCCTAAACTGAAAGTTCAGTGTCAGTCACCAGTGACTGACGTGGCACTCAACGTGCTAAAACCATTTAAAATATCAAATCAACCGTGATTAAACTGCTCAGCCGTAACAATATAACGATTACCATCAAAAACATATAAGAGTTTCTATTGTTACATATAAAACTTTTTATACTATAATATTAAAAATACTTTCTTATTGCACATCTACAGTATCTAGTGAATATCTATGTAAAGTTTCATCATTCTAGGCCTTGTCGTTGTTGAGATACATTGATGAGTCAGTGAGTGGGCTTTGGCAAATCTATATATAAAACAAAGTCGTGTTAGTTACACCATTTATAACTCAAGAACGGCTGGACCAGTTTTTATGATCTTTGCTTTGTTGGATTTGTCTCCGCCCCGAATAGCAGAATAAATTTTAAAAATATTATTTTATTAGTAAAATAAAAAGTTTTATATGTAACAAGTGAAAAGCCTATATATACTTCGATGGTATTCGCTATATTGTTACAGCTGAGCAGTTTGATATTCAGCTGATTTGATATTTAAATGGTTTTGTTAAGCGGTTAGTGGTCATTCGGATATTTAACAAGTTTATCTAAATCAAAACTTTGAATCAAAAAGTCCAATTGATTTTAAAAAATACCTCCTCTAGCATAATCGGCTCAGCTTTTGGCTCTAAACTTCAACTCTATAAAAGGTCAGTTGTTCGAATCCTGGCGTAATCTATATATATAAAAGCAAATGTGCATGTGTGTGTGCGCGATGCCCAGCCAAAAATAGAGCATGTAGAGCTCTGAAAATTTAGCTATAGGTGGACGGAAGGGGGTCCGTGTGCACCTTGAAGCCCGATTTTTATTTTTCATAGTAAAATAAAAAGTTTTATATGTAACAAGTGAAGGTTTTATATGTTTATAATGGAAATCGGTATATTGTTACAGCCAAGAAGTTTGATATTCGGTTGATTCGGTAGTTTAAATGGTTTTGTCGAGCGGTTGGTGGGTTTGTGTTGATTAATAAGCTTAACGGTTTAAATAAAGTTAATGATTGGTTGATTTAATAAAGTTGATTGGTTTTGGTAAGTAGTTGTGATTTTGGTTGTTTCGATACATTTAGTATTGGTTTACGAAGCGGTTGGTGATTGGTTGATTTTTAATCTAATGGTTTTAGCTAAGTGGTTTAGTGGTTTAGTTAATTCGATATTTTAATTGGGTATGGCTGAATGGTTGGTAAATTTATATTGGTTCAGTATAATTTGATTACTTAATTTTATCGATAACCATCTACAAATATAAAAATTATGAGATTATCAGATGAACTTTAAGCCCACAAACAAAT
>JAKSZP010001716.1:0-85720 GCA_022478985.1 Massospora cicadina
GAATAGAATAGCCCAAGCTATGAGAGCTGTATCAACTAAAGCCGATGTATATAAGTGATATGGGCGATTGAAAGAAATTAGGTTGAAAATAATAGTAGAGAGAGCGGAACAGTGAAAGGTCGCTGTATTTATTAATTTAAATAAAAGAATTGTTGGGGCAATTTCTCATATTTGTATTATATTTTCAAGTGTGTCTGAAGGACTGATAATCCCCACATTATCTATCTGTTGTTCAGGGGTTTGACCTATACAAACAATACAGCGGATCCTAACAATACCATCTAATTTTATAACCATATCCATAACCTTCTGTCATTCCAGGCTGATCAATTTACTTCTAACAATATTAATCCCTGATCCAGTTTCCCCCCATCAGGGCATATGACACACTGTCATATTCAGGATTCTTGGTCCAGCGTCCTTGATCTTCTGATTTTTCCCTCATCCTCAACAGGAGATTCTTGCCATTGATGTTTTTGCGGTGCAATTAAGAATGCTCATTTATATTCGCCCTTTATTATTTTCTTATAATAACCTCTTTACTCATATCATTCTTAATTATTCCTTGGAGAGCTTATTCCATTATATTGAGATAAATTTCTTTGAAACTAGAGTTTAATTAATTTCAGAGTGCATAATGTCAACTATCATTTAGTCTAACTTCCCCCCTCTCATCCAGCCCATATCTCAAATTTGGAGTTTCGGTACCAAAACTGCTTGATAGCATATCTAATAAAGACCTTTGGCTCTTCTAGCTGATGAGCCAATCTGCGCGCTTAAAATTCTTATATGGTCTCCCAGGACTCATACTCCCAGTCAAGTACTTATGGCCATTCCTTCTGTGGAATTACCAGTAATGGTATCCAACCCCAACAAACCCAGGGTTAGCAAGTGTCTTGAACTATTCATAACCAATCCTTCCTCTGTTGTCAATTCCCATGTTAGATTTCAAAAAAAATTCTGTATTTGGATCCATACAAAGATACTCCTATAAACATTGTCAAACCTCCTGAAGCGATGCCCTCTGGTCTCAATTGATCATTTCTCACTGGATCAGAATTTCTTCCAGAGTTCCTTTTCTGACTCAGCCAGTATTACAAGCACAGCCGTTCAGTCAACCTAAACTAGCTATTGGAAACAGCAAACATTTTAAACTCCCCTATGCAGAACTGAGGACCCAATTAATTAAGGCTCTATCAATAGCTCTGAACCCCTCCAATCTCAAAAACATTCTATATTGAGATGTTGCTGCCTATGCTCTTCACTTTGCTGGCCAAGTTATTGAAGTTGGGCCACGAATCTTTCAGCCTCTCCTGGCTTCCATCACTCATTCTGCTTTCTCTTTACTAGAAGCTTGTAGTTATTCTTTGAAGGATGTCATTCGCTCCCTGCATGACTATCTCGTTTCTGGTGCATCCCATTAATATTTTCCTCTGAAGGCTTTAATATGGGGCATGATTTGACAACCCCCACCTAGTATTCCTTGCTTGATGCCATCCAATATGTTCAATGTTCTTAATGAAGCCTGTTGGAAAGTGCTCAAGACCAATCTTCTCGCTCTGATGCCATATTGAGATTATTTGGGGTTATTCAATGAATGCCTCTTCTTGTTCTGTTGCTTCCCTCCCTGATATGGAGTATCATGTTTGGCAATTAATTAAATTTCCATCTCTATTCCCCTAGTCATATTCCAACAGGGATCTGCCTCCACTCAGTGAACTTGGCTCCATGTAGGTCTAAACCTTACTAGTGTCTGATCTCACATAGATTTTACCAGTTTGTTTACTCCTACTGAGATCCATCCTCCCTCTCCCAAGAAGCGACGTTAGCGAAATCATCCCTGAGTCAAGGATAACTAATAAAAAAATTACAAAATATCCTTTTTCTGCGCGTTTAACTTTTTTCTGCTATATTCTATCAATCTTTTATTCATTTCCCCCCAATCTGATTCTAGGTATACTTAATATTACCAGTTTTTTAAGGTTCAGAGGTCTTATTTTTAAGACTTAAGCTTCTAGTTTGGTTCAGCGATCCTCTGATTTTGGACTTAACCAAATCATCAGGACATAACCAACTTAATGTTTCAGCAGTCCTTCAAAAACACTTTTTATATTTTCATCAATCCTTTTCTTTAAATACTTAACATGGACATGATTTCTATCCTTCCATCTAAGAGGTTCATGATGGTTAGGCGTCCATTACTTTCTTGGCAATAATATCAAACAGACCTGACCACAACGCATCCAGCTTGTTTCTTCTCATGAAACCATGCATATTGCAATTTTCAACTCTTTCGCCTATTTGGTATTCTTATAAGGCCGGTCAGTTCTTACCATCTGTCATTTTTTCTCAGATCCTTTAAGGTCGTATAAAATGCTTGCACTTTCATTTGATCAGGATATGCAATAATTGATTCAGGTATTGCTCAGCACTCATCCCTGATGTTGGTTCCACCTCTATTATAAAATCGGCGGCAACGCGGCCCCTTCTCCCATACAACAACTCAAACGACATTTTTCCCAACACCATATGATGACTAATATTTTAGGTTTACATCACCGAAATCATGTACATTCCCCACGCGGAAGTTCTCTCTACAATTAGCTTCCTCAGCGTCATAACCAGCGTTCCTTTGACCCTTTCTACCAGTCTATTTATCCCCAGCTGGTAAGGTACAGGAACAACTCCTCTGATCCCGATTATTTCATTCAAACGCAGGATCACATGAGACATAAAATTTGTTTCATTATTCTCAGCAAGACCTGCGGGCATCCATGTCAGTATACTACTTGATCCAAGATACACTTTGCAGTGCTGGTAGCATCTACTTTACCCAGGGCCTTCATCTTGACCCATCTCATCAGATAGTTTATCACAACTATGTTGTATTTAACTCTCCCTGTGCTCATCATCAGTGGTCCCATCATGTCAATGGACACCATATGCCAAGCAAATCCAAGGCGGACCAGTCAGTATCCAGTTGTGTTCTTGTGCGGCCTGTGCAACTGGCACTCCACACAACAAGCCAGATAGTCCGCTACATTGTTGTTGATGGACTACCAGTAGTAATACTAGCGAATATGATCAGTCATCTTCCTCAGGCCTCCATGCCCGATAACTTTATGAGCAGCTTGAACGATAGCTGCTTATTCCAACAGCTTTGGTAATAGCAATCATTTCCCATCAATCATCTTGAAAACTCGTCCATATATGTTCTTGGTTTTCCATCACTTTTAAAAGTGCAACTTGGCTTTCTTGGGGCTCATTCCTAGTTTTAACCATCAACCATCCTCTGAAATAGCTCATCTACTTGCTGGTATACCACATGGGCCATTAGTAACTGCAAAAAGCCATCTGCATTATGATGAGAAGCTTCAGTTTATTGAATATCTCATAAATTATAAGACTGTAGCTTTAGTGGTCATTGGGCCAGACATCCTTCTTGTTATCTTAAATTTTTTAGCCAACGCAATGAGGAGTGGTACATTACTACTTTGAAGTGCATTCCATTAATATATACCCAAAATGTTTACAGACGAAAATGATTGTAAGGAATTCACGCTCAGTCATGGTGTAATTCCTATCAGCGGCTGAGATTGTCTGGCTCACATATACTACCAGACGTTTGTATCAAGTTCATCTACTTGGCTCAGTACGTCATATATCACCATTAATAAAGCATTAATTGTATTATAAACTCTTAATAAGGATAATTTGATATTATAAAATTGGAGAATCTATTATATACTGGCATAATATATTGAAGGAACTCTGGGTCTCTTCACTCCAAACGAATCATTTTTTGAATCATTCAGTAAATGGAAGAGGGGCTTGGCAATTCTTGCAAAATCCATAAAAAACATCTATAGTATCCGACCATTCTAAGAAATACTTGGATATCTCAGACCCTCCTTGGTACAACTATTCGCTTTATGACTTTAATTTTCTGGGCTTGTTGCTGCAGTCCTCTAGAATTGATTAAAAATCGCAGCTATTCTAACTCTTTCTTGAAGAATTGACACTTCCTCTTCTTGATCTTAAGGTTGGCCACATAGAGTCACTTGAAAACTTCCTCAAGTGGTGCAAATGGTCAGTAAATGTCCTATTGAACAAATTTATATCGTCCAATTACACCAGGACTCATGACAACTTTAGGTCAAAAAATATGGCATCCATGACCCTCTGGAACGTTGCAGGCGCATTGCATAGACCCTCAGGCAACCTCATCTGTTAATAAAGCACCTGCATGGTGATAATCGCACGATTTTCTTAGTCTTCTCTTGTCAAATCAATTTGCCAATATCCTGATACTATATCCATTGTGGAGAAATACTTTGCTTCTCCCAGTCAATTTAGCACATTATCAATTTACTAGTAGTGGGTACAAATCCTTCTTTTTGTAATCTTGTTTAGCTTCAAATAATTAATCACCACCTGATTAGAGCCATCCCCCTTCTTCATAATACGGATAGGGCTCACCCAGGGACTTGATGATGGAACTAGAAGCCCATGCTTCACTATTCTACTAATTTCTTCCTCTACTACATCTTCAGCCGCCTCCAAACATCAAATCAGTATCATTCTTATTGATAAATTTTCCCCAGAATTGACATTGTGAAGTACATTTCTCGCGCATCCCAAATTGTGGTTGTCCTGGGCAAATACTTCATGATACTTGTCAAATAATTTGAGCACCTCATATTGCTGTCTATCTGTCAAATCAACAAGTTGCTCTAGATTGAATAATAAATTAATACTTTTAGTCACCCCTTCCAGTAATCTCATTTCATTGAGGGCTACAAAATCATGGAATTTCCTCAATTCAGCTGTTGGGATTAGATTAAAAAAAGCGATAATCTGATTCTTCTCAATCTTTATCAGTTTTTCACTCAAATTTGATAGTAGAACTCAAATTTCTCCATGGCCCAGCATAATTATTCCAGGAACCACCTAAGGTTCTACTATGGACTTATTCCAAGGGCTTCTGACTTCCCCATAAAGCAACTCAGGTATCTCCAATGTCAACCCCATGTCAACTATAATCTTTGATCCTGATGTATGGTCCTCAATTTCTTAATCCACAGTGGGATTCCCCATTTTTCTAGGATTTCTTTCAGCATTTCTCGTCACTTCCATCCAACTAGTTGGTATCAAATCAGGACAATGCCATCATTGTAGATAAAATTGATGAAATTATTTTTCCTAGTCAGTGGAGCTTCCCAATTTTTTATGATAAACAATGGTAACTTATGACACAATATGGTCAACATATTATCCTCAAAATTACATTTAACTCCATATTTTTGTAGAGACTCCATCCAGATCAGAATATTTTAGTTTCAGTTGGTTAAAATTATTGCTGGGGTGGATACCACTAAGTATCCAAATTGAAGTGACAGTGTGCTATAAGCTTTACAGAAGATGTTAGTATTCAGCCTATCTGGGCCATATTACTTCTTGTGTTCTAAATTGGGATTAATTTTCATCTTCTTCACCAGCTTGGTCGAAACAATGTTGATGGGCACTCAACTATAAACTATCGCCCAAACCTATACTTAATTAACTAATATATTTATAACCATAAACTCAGAGTATTACAAAATTGTATTTATTGAGTGTATAGCGGCATTAATTTCCAAACTGAGGTTGTGAATTAGCTGCACCAATATATTAGGATATGATTCCTTGATCACGCTAAGTGGGATTGACAGTTTTCCTCATCTAATTTGACTTTGGTAAAATTTTCCAGATTGTCTGCAGCTTATATCTTGTCCACCAGTTGTCATACATACAGCCGAGTAACTTCTTTAGTTAATTTGGGGTCAATCGCCTTTGCTCTAGATCTGATTAGTGCGTTCACATCTAGATTGATCACTTGATATAGTTGATCCTGCGCGTCCTCATTTACAAACAGATCACTCATGTCAATTTCATCTTGCATAGTATCAGTTGGAACATCTTTTTCCAAAGCTCTAGACTGTTCCCCGTCTAGGCCATGGGCCCTTTTCCCGACTCCTGTGTGGGTTTAGACTCTTTCACTTGGACCACATTGATCTGTTTTAAATTTCTTGCAGTGTGCAGCTAAGTGTCCTTTTCCTCCACACTGATAACAGATTTTTTCCTTATTATTAATCCTCTTTTACTCTTTGGGCTACTTTCCTGACACAGTTTAATTATTCAACTCCTTAGCGCCCTTGGTCCCCTTCATAAGGTTTGAATTTCATGAGGATTTGGTTTAAGAACTTCTATTTTGAGTATTGAAGGTAGCTCTCAATATTTTCAAAAAATACCCATCTTAGAGGTTGTAATCTTTGGTTCAAACACAGAAGACATCATTTGATGCAAATTATGATTGAGCCAAAGGGCCGCTTGCAGCACAATCCGTGCATCAAAATCATCCAGCACTTTCACTCCAACCAAAATCTGCAATTCTTGGTAGAAACAATAGGCAAAACTCACTAAGGATTCATCCTTCTTAAATTGAATTCGCATTATTTTTACTTGCATTTTGAAATGCACATGGGACTTCCAAATTCTTTCATAATGGCCGCCTTAGCCTCTAAGTATGACCAGCTGTCCCCTCTAGATGGTGCAACACTAGGTTATGGAAATTGATATCCAGACAATTCATCACCATTAAAGCCTTTTGACAATCACTGTAACTGAACATTGTCATTGTGGGATCCGCCGATGGATGCCACAAATTTTTTTGTTTAAAGTGAGAATTTTACTTTATAATAAAAGTAATAAATAGCGCTTTATTATAGTTTTTTTAAGTTTTTTATTTGTTTAAGCAGGGCAAACCCAAAGAAGGTCCTTTTCTCAATACTAGTTTTCCCTATTTAAACTAGTTCAGATTTTGAAACCATGGATATTCAAGGCAAAAGTATATAAAGCTGAGCCTCCAAATTAGGAAATATAGGCTTTCAGCCTATCAGATCGAAGATAAATATTTTGAGGCAAAACTGACCTGTGTGGTAATGATTTGATGAATTGTATCCAAGCACCAGTGAGTAAAATCTTCTCACCTCGGCGGTGGTCAGACTCATGTGGCAATGATTGGTTAATTTTCACCCTATCATTAAGTAAAACCTTCTCACCTCAGAGGTGATCAAACCCGTGTGGTAATAAACACTTCAAATTTGGCTGAGAAGTTGGAGTAATCCTATTATTAGTTATTACTTTTTTAAGCCTTTTTTTGCTATAAGCCATATTTTTCAATAGCTAGGATTCCACCAAGAATCTGCCAAGGTCTTTTCGCCATGGGTACTCATATTGTTGATATCCACTATATTATTTGATGATTGGACAGGAGATGGGCCAATAATGGTAGCAGATTTGGGAGCACTAATACTTCCAACAATATTTTTTTTAAGTTGAGAAGGAGAACTTCCAACATTGCCACCCTCAAGAATGTTGGGAGGGGTGTAGGATCGTAGGAATCAGCTATGTACCCAGTTTATAGTAACTCCTGTGGCTAATGAGTTGATGGAGTATTCATTTCCTCTTTTGTAGCTAATGCATAAAGGTCCCTCCCAATTATAACCAAGCTTACCACTTCTTGGGGTGATGCGGTTATGGTAGTATAACACCTTATCAGCCACTTGAATTTTAGGAAGGGGGGTGCGGAGCTCATTGGCAGCCTGCCCTTCTTTAGTCACTGTTATTGCGAGGTTGGTATACATGCAAGAGTATTCCTTCTTGCTGGGTTCTGTATTGGCTAGAACTAAGGGGACTTCATAATTGAGCAACGACAAGAACCCTTGCTTCATCTTGATAATGCCATCATATTCAATCATAAACTGAGTACCTATAAGCATATCATAAGCGCTATTATCCAAAGCCACTGCGGGGGCCAATAGAATAAGCTTCCCAATATGAATGGGAAGCGATGAGTAAGCACCAAGTGCGCAGGTGTTGTTGGGTCCAGCGGTTCCAAAGTCTTGGTTGTACTCCAAGTCAGGTGCAAGTTTGATCTTTTTCATCAACTTAGAGGAGATTACGTTCATTGGGGAGCCTGTATCTAAGATAGCCATCACCCAAACTTTTTGGATAACCATTTCGACCTTCATAAGCATCCCCCCAAAAGTGGGCGATAGCGCTAAGACCTCCTTAAGATGGATATTGGAGGTTAATTTTCATGCAGTATCGGGGTAATTTTCCTGGATGGACTTCATGGTATGGCCATGATGGATAGGGAGAATAAGGTGAGACATCACCTTATCTGCATCACTGGCAGTATCAATAATGACTGGCTCCCCTAGAATTTGGCAGAGTTACAAATCTCTTCAGGTATGGTAGCTTCATCTACTCCTCCAGCATTCAAGCGATTGGGGACTTCCACTTCAGCAGGTACTCCTACAATGTAATAGCTGACCTCATCTGTATCCCCCTCAGAATCATCCCCTGGGGTATTTTTAATGCGAGGTACTGGCATAAGTTGTTTAGATGAGTCAGGCATATGAGTTATGTCAGCAATAGGTGTGCCTTTCCCTATGCTAACATTTCTTTTCCCTGCTCCTGTTCCCTTGTATCAGTTTACTTTTTCCAGCACACAGCCTCTTTGTGTCCAAACTTGTTGCAGTATTCGCACCAAGGGCGTTCAGGACTTTTTGCTTTGGTGTTTTGCTCTTCAGGGCCCATTATCTGAAGGGGCTCCTTCTTGTCTTCAATAGCTAAGGCCCGAGGCTTAAGCTTTGAATCCTCAATGGTTAAAATGCGAGGATGAGATGCTGCTCCATGTGAAACTTCGGGCTTATGGAAATCAGCAACATTTATTAACGCCTCCTTGATGTCTCGAATGGTATGAAAATAGCGTTTAACTAAGGTGATGTGCATTGCTAGCGATGAGAAAGTAGCTACTCCAGTCAAAAAGGCGGCTACAGCATCATCCAAAGTCAACATCTTCGAAGTTAACAACGTCAGTGCTTCCATATAAAATGAGTTCCGCAAAGGCGATCACTGACTCTCCTTTTTGGATACTCATACGCATAAAAGCTTGCTTTTTCATACTTAAAGCCTGTTTTGAACTTAACGTGTTTATGAGAGCCTCTTTAACTTTGGACCAGGTGCTAAGAGCATCCATATGTGGGACCATCACCTCCTGTGCCATGCAGCCAAACAGGAAAGAATATGTTTGGCCTTCTGACAATCAGTCGCCCCTTCCATAGCTGCTTCATAAACGTATAAAAACGAAGCAATGTATCCCTCGCCAGGGATAAGCTTGTCTTTAAACGTTGGTTTGAATGAATTATATTCATTTATGGTAAGGGTATGAATAGCTGGAGCTTCGGCTTCTGATGTTTCAGAGCATTAGCTTAACTGATCAAAGGTCCGCAAAAGGCGATCAAACTGGTCATGCATGGCTTCAAGCCAGGTTTCCATTTTAGAGAGGGCTTATAGGGGCCCAGATTCACATAGTCTCAGTTGAGCTTCAATCCCTGTTTTCGAGTCTCTCAATCTTCCACTCGTCTCTTCATTGCATTGACTTGAAAATGGAGTTGTGACACCATTGAGCTTAGGTTTAATTGAGCAGTTTCCATGGCTTTCACGCGGTTCTTCAGCTCTTCTTTCATTTGTTTACACCATTCATTGTCACGAGAGTGGGAGCTGGGGCCTTGTACCCCCTCCTTAATCTGTTCATACTTCCGCTCAACCTGCGTTAGTCAGCTATATACTTCCTTCAACAGCACAGGGCTTTCCAACGAAGCTTTTATCCCTTTTACTTCAATTTCACATTCAGTCAGGCGACGTGCCAAATATTTGGTATTTTCAAATGAAGCTTTGAGAGCTAGCTCCTTATCTAGCTGAACAACCTTGGCCGCGAGGGTGGTGGTAGCACTAGATGGTTCAAGCAACAGATGACGTTAAAGCTCATCAACACGAGAAAAGGCCTGAATTAAATGTTGCTCCACCACAGCCACACGCTGTTCATATTTCTCTTTAAGGACGGAGTCGTGGGCTAAAAGGTCACGATGTGTTTGCTCATTTTTTTTCAAGTTCTTTAGCAAACTCCTCCAACAATGAGCGGGTGCTAGTGGAGGAAGCGTTCAGCTCATCCCAGAATATCTTCATGGCCTCCTTGACATACTTTAAAATCCCAGTGTCCATAGTAGTAAGCCAGTCATGCAGCTGTATGATGAAGTTGCGATTAGCTTCAACACCAGATCTAACTGCTCCAAGATGTTTGGAGGTCAGTTGATACAACTTATCATAGGCTAAATTCAGAGCTACATGGGTATCTAGGTGTCGATGAAGCTCTTCATGATGGCTGGCTAAGAGATGCATCATATGGACCAAGGCAGGGTGAGCAAACTTGCGTACATAGGTGGTCAGATTTTTAAGCTGACCATAGGTCTCTGGGAGGACACTAGTCTTATAGAGAAACAAGTGGCGTTCCTCTACCAATGACACTCGTTTGCGAGATGCAATGTCACCAGGGTTAAGGATACCATGAATAAGGTCTCTCATGGCTTCAGTAGCTGGCCAGGCGATGCGACGAGACTCAGGTATTAATATGTGTTCAAATTGTTCTTCTTCTCCAAATATCAAAGCGGTAGGGCTATCCATTTGATCATCATCTTCAGTCTCTTCCCCATTTTGCACCCAACGGGTGACACTCTCCGTTACTTTTTTAATACTTATCAAAGTATTCAGGGCGATCCCCTATAGTGCGCACCAGTTTGTGGGATCCACCAATAGATACCACAAATATTTTTTTAAAGTGAGAATTTTACTTTATAATAAAAGTAAAAAAATGACGCTTTATTAGAGTTTTTTTAAGTTTTTTATTGTTTAAGAAGGGCAAACCCAAAGAAGGCCCTTTTCTTGATACTAGTTTTTCCTATTTAAACTAGTTCAGATTTTGAAACCATGGGTATTCAAGGCAAAAGTATATAAAGCTGAGTCCTCCAAATTAGGAAATATAGGCTTTTGGCCTATCAGATCAAAGATAAATATTTTAAGGCAAAACTGACCCATGTGGTAATGATTTGATGATTTGTATCCAACCACAGGCAAGTAAAATCTTCTTACCTCAGCAGTGGTCAGACTCATGTGGTAATGATTAGTTAATTTTAACCCTATCATCGTCAAGTAAAATCTTTTCACCTTGGTGGTGGTCAGACTCATGTGGTAATGATTGGTTAATTTGCACCCTATCATCATCAAGTAAAATCTTCTCACCTCGGAGGTGATCAAACCCATGTGGTAACAAATACCCCAAATATAGCAAAGAAGTCGGAGTAATCCTATTATTAGTTATTACTTTTTTAAGCCATTTTTTGTTATAAGCCATATTTTTTGATAGCTAGGATTCCACCAAGATTCCGCCAAGGTCTTTTCACCGTGGGTACTCATATTGTTGATATCCACTATATTGTCTGATGATTGGACAGGAGATGGGCCAATCATGGTAGCAGATTCAGGAGCACTGTTACCTTCAACATTCTTTTTCTTAAGGTAAGAAGAAGAATGTCTGAAAGTCATGTCAAATAATTAGAAAAATGCAGGGGCATTATCCTAATGGAAAGTAGGTAATTTCAGCATCACTTTAAATCCCTCTGAAGTTTCACTAGCCACCACTCTTAGTTTGGCTACTCAACTAACATGATGAGTAATTTCATGATCCATCTCCAAAATGGCTATGAAAGTGGGCTTTATTTGTGGGGTAGTCACCTATCCAACTGGAGTTTGTGGAGTTCTTACTTTGATGTCAGTCGTTACATATGGCATACATTCACATTTGTAAGTCTTCAACTCCTTGAATTGCTTAATCAGCCGCTTTATAACTGTGCTAAATGCTCATAATCGAATGCAATCCACTTTATGTTCCATTTTCAAGAATAATACTTCTCAAGCTATATATCCTTCCTTTTTATTCAATGACATTACTTTTCCTAGTAACTCATTGCCAAACGACTGAAAATTTGACCCCTTTCTCGATCTTACTAAATCTCTCCTCTGATGCTGCAAATTCTCAATGATCTGCAGAATCCAAGGCATTCTTGTTGACAGTTACCAGCTCCATCCAGAGTATTTTTATACTCTTCCTTGTATGATACCTTGTCCTAGTATCCTACTTAACTAAAACCCCTGTAGTGAGCACAAAGTTGTTAGTATCCTAAGTTCTCACCAAATGATAGTTCCCAGGATGGTTAACTGCACAGGTTTGATGTGTGCAATCCTCACGTTATATGATAATATATATGATTGAAAATAGTATGAAAAATCTTATCCATAATTTAATAGAACACTAGTGTTAGTTAAACGCTAAATTAGTAGTCCTCCTTGAAATACTCTAGATATCGAACATAGGGATTTATTCCCATATACCGCCTAATTTTGATCCATGACCAGTCCTCATTTACAGCCTCTCTTTGGTGACAAACAGTTGGAAGCAATTCCCGTCTCATAACAGCTTATCTTCTCTGGATCCTAATACTTACTCTTTACCCATAAGAGTCTTAAATTAAAGCACACAGCAATAATTTCCTTGAAGAGACTAGACTAATAATGAATTCTGCTAAAGTATTCTATGATAGTACTTAATCATTAAAATCATTGTTTTTTTATTTAATGTAGGAATCCAGCTCAGGTATGCTTGCTTGGTGCTATGCCGCTGGATCCCACAAAGGATTCAATAAATTAAAAAATAAATAAATATAAAACTAGGGTTTTTATGAATTTTAATAAGAGCATGGGAGTCGAAATGAGAAAAACGATCCCTTTCAATTTCTAATGACCTGTATTTATATTATTTTTGAAGGTTAGAGGGATTTGGTGATAGGTTCAGAACAGCTGCAATGCTTTCCAATTTAGGTAATATGGGATTTTATCCTATCATATCGTGTAGGAAAGTTAGATGTTTTTGGGTAATAGACGTGGTTTTAGGGCAGAGTATATTCATGCGGCAGGGTTTTTATGTACCCCATCCAATCACCATTTGAGAAATTTTTCTCACCTAGGGGGCCTGCCGCAATGCATATAAAAGGGGGTGGCCCCCGTGCAGGTGTGGTGAAGGACTCAGTGCTGGTTGGGGGAGTACCTTCCACTGGTTTCCCCAGAGTCCATTGTGCAATTGTGAAATCTGATCATTTGATTTTATTAAATGAGTTCGAGTGGGTTTTGAACTGGTGTTACCCCAATTTACAGGGTTCCACTGAGAATTGGCCAGGGTCTTTTGGCCATTCTCATCGACATTTCCATTAAATTGGCTCATGATGGCATCAGGAAATTGCAAATGGCCGACATTTCCCTTTTTCAATGGAACTTGACCTAAAACATTCTTATTTTCAAGCCAAGAAAGGTAAATTTCTGACATCACCCCCCTCAAGAATGTTGGGGGCGAGTAGGGCCAGAGGAAATGGCCATGTATGCAATTAATGGTGATACCCATAGCTAGTGACTTAATGGAATATTCGTTTCCTCTCTTGTATGTGACGGTGAAGGGGCCCTCTAAAGTTGCTCTAAGATTACCGCTTCTAGGAGTGATGCAGTTGTGATAATATAATACTATGTCAGACACTTGGAACGTAGGTAGTGGAGTTCTGAGTTCATTGGCTGCCTGCTTTTCTTTTGTCACCGTTTTAGCTAAATTAGACATTGCCTCTGATTGGAGCTGGATGATGCGTTGGCCAATTGTCTCATAACTCTCTCAGGCTCCTCTACTCTAGAGGAGAATACATCCTTAACTAGAAGAGTAGGTATTCCAGGCTCCCACCCATACAAGACTTGGAATGGGGACATTTTCCTGATCCAATGATAACTGATCTGATAAGCCATAAGGGCACTGGGTAAGAACTATCCCAGTGAAGTGGATCAGAAGAGGCCATTTTATGTAGGATGGATACCAAAGTTCCATTGGCTCTCTCCACAGTCCCATTAATTGATGTATTATATGGAGTGGAGAAAAGCTGTTGAGCCCCATGGAGGTGGCCAGTATTATTACTACTTAGGAGGTGAAGTTTTTTACATTATCACAGAGTAATACTTGAGGACAGTCATGTCAAGAGAATATGTTATGATGTAAAAAGGTGGCTGTGGCCTAGGCCGTTTGAGCAGGGAGGGCCACGGCTTCCACCCACTTGGTGAAATGGTCAATTGCTAATAGGATAAAGCGGTTGCCACTGGTAGACTGAGGAAGGGGTTTTACTACATCTAGAATAAAGGTGTAGAAAGGTTGTTGAGGGGTGGTTAGTTGATAATGATATCTAGTATTGAAGCCAGACTGCTTCTTGCAAGTAAGGCAGGCCTCCAAGACATCAACAATAGCTTCCATCATTCCATCCCAATAAACCGATTCTTAATCCACCCATAAGTTTTCTTGGCCCCTCCATGACCTATAATGGAGTGTGCTTCTAGGATAGCAGGTATACGTTCCGAGGGCCAAAGGTAAGGCAGCCATTTTGTTCCCATCTGCTTATACATTTTCTCGTTCTCAACTTTGGTGTTATGGGAGTGTCAGGCTAACACTTTAAGCTCAGGCTCATTCTCATCCTCCCAGTCATTATTGGTCTTTAAGAGATCATGTAGCCTCTCCACTTCAATATTATCCAAGTGAAGGACTGGTAGCTGGGTCAACCCATCAAAATTTAAGTGATGGGTCCCAGCTCGTTGTTCAATCTTCATATCATAAGGATGGAGCTTTAGAGCCCAGCGAGCTACCAACCAGTAGGGTCCTTCATATTTTGAAACCATATTAATAAAGCGTAGTCTGTAACCACAGTGAAGGTGGTAACAGAGAAAAGGGCGTTAGTGCTTTACAGCCAACAGAACAGCAAGGCACTCCTTCTCAGTTACACTGTAGTTGCGTTCCACTTTTGACAGCATCTTACTAAAAAGTATACAGGATGATCTACACCGTGTTCATCTAATTGGGCTAAGATGGCCCCAACGGCATAGTCCGAGGTGTCAGTGAACAAGATGAAAGGTTTATTGTAATTGGGGTGCTGTAGGATAGGACGTTGTTGTTATAGCTGTTTCATCATCTCAAAGGCGGCCTTTTGCTCAGCACCCCAATAGAAATGGGTATTCTTCGTTAATAGATGGACAAGGGGCTCACTAAGTTGGGCGAACTTAGGGATGAACAGATGGTATACCCCATCATCCCTAGAAATACCTGAATATCCCATAGATTTTAGGGGCCAGCATCTTTGAGATGACTTCGTTCTTGTCCTGCATGGGCTGAATATCTTCTTGTGAAAAGGAGTGGCCGAGGAAGTTCAATTTTCTTTGGAATAAGGTACACTTTGAGGGCTTTAACTTTATATCAGACTGACGTAACCGTTGGAACACATCCTTCTAGTGATCAAGATGTTTGTTGAAGGTTTTAGAGAACACCATGATGTCATCAAGATAGACGTTGACGCAACTCAACTTGAGGTCCCGCAAGGTGTGATTTATTGCACGCTGGAAAGAGGCAGGTGCGTTGCATAACCATTGAGGTAATCATGTGGGTTGGAATAGACCTTTACTACATATAAGAGCGCATTTCTCCTGATCTTGGGGAGAAAGGTCCATTTGCCAGTAGCCACTGGCCAAGTACATGGCGGAGAAGAAGTTTGAGCCGGAGAGTTGAGCCAGGGCGTCATCAATGAGAGGGATAGGATAGCTATCCTTCTTAGTGAGGCTATATAACCTAAGTAATCCATGACTATACGATGGCATCCATTTTTTAATTAGTAAGAGAGGTGGAGAACAATGGCCTTGAGAAGGACTGAGTAACCCCACATCTAATAACTGCTGGAGCTCCGTCCGCATTTGTTGCTCCTCCACTTTTGACTTGCGGTAGGGTTTGGACCTAATAGGCTGGGCATCACCCACACAATGGAGTGGCACAAGCCCTTCATGTGGCCATAATCAGTATCTGATTTGGAGAAGATGTAAATATATTTATCCATCAAGGTATGAACTCTCTCCAAGTCCTCTGGGGTTAGCTTAACCGAAATATGAACGTTTGGCAAGGTACACACCATGTTATGCATGGGTAAGCCCAAATCTTACATAGAGCCAACGGAGTTGATATGTTCACTACTGGGAATAGGAAACCTCTACCAATTTCCTGGTGTTTCCATATGATCATTGCTTTTTCATTGAGTTTTCCTAGAAGAAGGGTAATAGGCCTTTAATAGGCTGGGTCTAATATCCCAGGAAAAACACGAGGCTCCAAGGGGCTAATACCCTCGATGCTTACAAGGTGCAATAAACAGTTTTTTTGGGATTTGTAGTGTGAGTTTAGTATCAATCACTTTTTGTTCCCCTGGCTTAATCAAGATCTCATCAGCCGCATAAAAAGCGATACCATCCCCAGCATCCTCTGAATCAAATAAATTTTCTTTATATTTTGACTGGAAGTGGTATATGACAAGGTTATAGCTGAAAAAGATATTTGACCAGGCAAAAGTATTTATGCTTGCGAGGTCCTTTATTGGATAAGACTAAAGGTACTTTGTAGTTGAGTAATTAAAGGAAATATTGCTTCAGGTTAATTATTCCTTCATACTCAATAATAAACTGAGTGCGAAAGCATATCATATGCGTTATTGTCCAAGGCCACTTCAGGGGCTGATAGGATAAGCTTCCCAATTGTATAGGAAGGGAAGAGTATGCCCCAATAGCACGGGTATTGTTGGGACCAGTGGTTCCAAACACTTGCGTGTACTCCAAATCATGCGCTAGCTTTATATTCTTGATAAGCTTAGTGGATATCACGTTGACTGGAGAGCAAGTGTCAAGGATAGCCAGTACTCAGACCTTTTGAATGATCACTTTAACTTTGGTGAGCGATCCTCAGAAGTTAGGTGACAAGGCTAAGACCTCCTTGAGCTGGAAGGTGAAGGTTAGCTTTTTAGCAGTTTCAGGGTATTTATCCATGATGGACTTTAAGGTATGAACCCGCTGAAGGGGACGTATCAGGCCAGCTAAGAATTGATCACCATCGCTGGCAGTGTCAATGATTGTTGGACATCCTAAAATTTGGCTGAGGTAAGTTTCCTTAGGTATGGTAGAATCATTTACTCCTCGAGCGTTCAAATGATCAGGCACTTCTACTTCTGTGGGGGCTCCCAGTATGTAGTAACTGACATTATCATAACCCCCTCAGATTCCTCCCAAGGGTATTAATGACAACGGGCAATGCCGCAATGGAGGTAGGGGGACAATCACAGAAGATTGGGTAGCCAGGAGGTGCACATTTTACAGCTTGGCTGGAAGGGAAGACACAGAGGCATTAGTGAGCCGGTGCTGGTGTAATTTAGTTACAACCTACAGGGCTTTGAATAGTTAAAAGGAATGAAAACCTTTTCAAGACGCACTAGGGGAGCAGGTTTAGTAGAGAATATAGGCACAGGTGGCCTCACTCCTGATTGATCAACAGGTGAATACTCCATGATAATTAGTTCAAGGTTGGCATTTCAACTTCAGGTGGTGAGGCACATACATGGAATTCAGCCACATCCAACAAAGCTTCCTTATGTCACGATATTCATAAAATATTTTTTCACTGAGATGATATGACGGGCTAGAGAGGGCTGAGAGGCTAGCCCAATTAACAGGGAAGCTTAGAATCATCAAGGGTGAGCATGTTAAAGGTTGTTAACCTTTGCAGCAAGAGTTAAATCGTTCAGCAAAGGCATTGGTTAATTCACCTCTCATACATGCTAAGGCGCATAAAAGTCCTGTTTTTCCTGTATAGACTCCACTTTGATCCAAATTCATCTAGAAGAGCCTCCTTCACCTCTGGCCAAGTGTATTCAGGGTTCAGGTTGGGTACTATTATCTCTTGCGCTAGATGACTCAAACAAGGAAGGATGTGGCGAAAATTTTGCTTGTCTGTGGTGCCATCCATAGCAGCTTCATAAACGTACAGGAAGGTAGCAATGCTTCCTTCACCAGAGACGGACTTCTCCTTAAAGGGAAGTTTTCAAGAGCGCTGTTCATTCTCAGGCGGAATAAAGCATTTTTAAGTTGCTTTTCAAGAGCAACGGCTTTTGACATACAGGGATCCTCTGTAGTGAGCACCATTTTATAGGAATTCAGCTCAGGTATGCTCGCTTGGTGCTACGCCACTGGATCCTAAAAATGATTTAATAAAAATAAAAATAAATATTTATAAAACTTGGGGTTTTATGATTTTAATAAGAGCATGGGAGTCAAAATGAGAAAAACGATCTCTTTCTAATTTCCAACGACTAGTATTTGTATTATTTTTGGAGGTTGGAGGGATTTGGGGATAGATTTGGAATGGCTGCGATGCTTTCCAATTTATGTAATATGGGAGTTGATCCTATCAGATTATGGGTGAGTTAGATGATTTTGGGAAATATATGTTGGGGTTTTGGGGAATAATATACCCATGTGGCAGGGTTTTGATGTACCCCATCCAATCACCATTTGAGAAATTTTTCTCATCTAGGTGGCCTTCCGCAATGCCTATAAAAAGGGGTGGCCCTCATGCAGTTGTGGTGAAGGACTAAGTGCTGGTTGGGAGAGTACCTTCCACCAGTTTCCCTGGATTCCGTTGTGCAATTGGTGAAATCTGATTGTTTGATTTTTAAAAAAGTGCACATTGGGTTTTGAACTGGTGTTACCCTGATTTACAGGGTTCCACCAAGAATCAACCAGGGTCTTTTGGCCGTTCTCATCGAAATTTCCATTAAATTGGCTCATGATGGCATTGGGGAATCACAAATGACTGACATTTCCATTTATTGGTTGAACTCAACCTAAAACATTCTTATTTTTGAGCTGCAAAGTTAAATGTCTGACATTAACAATAGGCATTAAAACAGATGTATACGATGTAATTTATGACAAAATGATTAATGAGAAATATGATGATGAACGCCCCAAGTAATTAAGGCATTAGATGGGATGAGGGCCAATACGTTCCAGAAAAACAGTGAGTTGTACAAGAGGATATGGGACACTACTTTGAATTTCCCAAGTCCCTCCACCTGATCAAATATTATTATGGTACACAACAAGCAGTTGGACATGGTGGAGTAAGTAAGACAGTAGAATTGTTGTGACCTCAAAACTATTGGGAAAGTATGCACTTTGACATGCTCAAAACAATTCCCTGCTGCAACCAGTGCCAAATGAAAAAGCCAGTCCACCAGAAGACCTCTTATCTACTGGTAAAACCTTACTTTGTCTGGCACACGGTATCTATTGATGTTGCAGGGCCCTTGCTGATGAGAGCGAACCAGTCCAAGTATATTCTGATGGCGATTGACCACTTGATCAGGTGGGTTGAGGCACAAGCAATACAAGGTCTGGGGGCGGCTACTGTGGCTTAGTTTGTAATGGAATGCATAATCCAGAAACATGGCTATCCTCAGTTCATCCTTACTAACAACAGAAATAATCTCACCTCTCACATTCTACCCAAGCTAAACAAAATGATGGACATCCGTGAGGTTTTTGTGACCCCATACCACCCTGAATTCAATGGAATGGTCAAACGTGTTAATGAAACCTTTGTGATTATACTACAGAAGTTTGTAATTGATTGGCCTTTAGATTGGAGCTCTCTCATTTCCACCACCATCTTTGCCTACAACATTAGCTATCACTCTGCAACTATAAAGAGTCCCTTCCAGTTAATATATGGATGGGACCCAGTTCTTCCTGCACTGCTCTATCCTGTGAAGAAGATACTGGCGGAACTGATCTGCAACGTTACTTGACCAACTTGGCGAAACACTTTAATCAAGCTGCAAACTAAATTGTACTCTTTCAGCTTGACCAAAAAATAATAAATTAGACTGACAATCAGGTTTGATGTAACGGGCTCACCCAGTTTAAAGAAGGAGCAATGGTTCTATTTCATGACCAGAACAGGTTCAGTCAAAAGCATAAGTTGGCCAACTTCTGGATTGGTCCATTTGAGATAATCAAGAAAATGGGTGTTGACACCTTTTTTATCAAGGACCGCGCAAGTGGTCAAGTTAATTAATTGCACATAAAGATCCTCTGGGCATATAAGCAATAGGAAACTTATTATCCAGTAAAAGGGGGGTAATGTTGAGATTTTAATATGACTGGACAATAAAGCTATAAATAGTTGCAGTGGATTAAATATTATCTGCCCACAGACTATTTTATAATGTAAAAATAATTAAGCGCCTTGAAAATAAGGCAATACTGTACCCAGAAAAGATATATATTGGATTGCCTCCAAATAAGGCGATAAGTTGATATTAACTTATGACAAATGTATATTAGGTCGCCTCAAAATAAGGCAATAGTGAATTTAAGAATAATAGACTCTGCCAGAGCCCCTCAGTATTGTGATGACCCAATGAGAATATGGCAGAAAAGAATAGCCTAAGAAAAGGGTCAGTATCAATCAAAGTCATTGATATATAGGTGTGACAAGAAAACTAGAGAGAGGAGGATTTAGTAGGAAGGAGAGAGGATGATCAGAAGGAATCTGCTACATATATTAAAATAAATAAAGTGAGGTGTTGCTGAAGCAATTGCTCCATATTTTATTAAGTTTATTAAATTTGTGTTGAGGGCTGGAATTCCTCATATCGTCCATCCGTTGCTCAGTGGGATTAACCCTGTGCAAACTTTATGGCATATATCAACTATATCTCCAATTTTATAACAACACCATAGTATTTTTCTGGTTGTGAATATCCCAGATTCATTAAATTGCTCAGCAACTAATTATCTGAGATCTAATTCTTGAGGAGGGTGTTTAATTTTCTTACTATTATAAACTCTGACACTCACCATGTGGTGGATGAGCTTTGGGGCACTGCATTCCCCTTAGGATCTAACCCTCCTTCCTACAGTTCTAATCATTTGAGCAACCATATGGATAGTTATGCTTATATATTTAATTTTATTCATTAACTAATAAATAGATAGCAGAATTGATCAGTAGAGTAAGTACTTTGCCATTCAGCCCCAGCTTTCATATGTAGTGGCCTAAAGTATTAATTTATTAGTTTAATCTCTAAATTACACCACACATTTATCACTCCCTAAATTTATCAGCAACTTATGCCATTTCCTGGATCACTATTGTCGGGATTTTAACCAGATGAATCCTTCTGATAGTATCCAAAAAGAGGTTTCAGTTTAGGCTGGCATAATTGCCAGCTAATCGCCTAGTTTAATACTATTTAACTTATATATTTGATTGAGTTTAGGTTCAACAGAAGCTTCATTTGCTACCAAAATGTCATCTGAAGATTTTTGTGAGAATTTCCAGTGGAAAGCTGATGAATCCATTATAAATCATCCAAAATGGTTCAATTATTTAATTTGGAGTACCAGCAACTCATGCCGAGGATGCTCAAAAACCTAATTAATTACAAATTTATATATGATTGACCAGCGACCTATGCTGAGGATTAATTTGACCTAATTTAATATTTGGTGACCAGATGAGCAGATCTGGAGGGAATTGCTATGAAGTATGAATGAATAGTTTACAATCTAATAGAGGTTTAGAATCAAGAGGCCAATGGGATTTCCAGTAGTTGATTTGTCAAAGAGTACTTGGGCACAGTAGTCCTGGAATTAGTATAAATAGTCATTCATTACCTCCTAATAAACATCTCTCGTTTGCCATCTTTCCTGTTTGTTTGAAGTAGCTTAGTGCAACTAAGTGGGAAGGTGGTATAGGAGATACCCGATAGGCGTGGGTGATCACACCTGGAGTGGCTGGCACTGCCAGCTCCCATGCCTCCTCTCTATGATGAACCAGTGGGAACCTGGCCAGCTGGCTACCAGCGGATGAGCTATATAGCCATGACCCTAGTGGGGTGCAGCGTGGGAGGTGCCATAGCTGCCCAGGAAGGGGGATGGACTCACCAGAACATGCCCAGATGAGTTGGTGAAAGGTAATGAGGGTGGGGAAGCGCAGAAGTGCCTGAGCCGCCCAGGAAGGGGGTAGGACTTTCTGGGGCACATGCCGAGGACTCCTGGGGCTAAAGGTGAAGCCGTTGGTGGTTAGTTGATGGGTTGGACGCAGGACTTGTAGGGGTTGGTACGCCAATGAAGGCAAAATAGCAAAAGGCCACCAGTCTTCATACCTGTTGGCCTGGCACACTAGTGGAGCCCATGGTCGATTTTGTGACAGTGGTGCTCACTACAGGGGGTGTGGGAATTTATATAACCACATTATCCAGCTTGCGAATTATTTAAGCTCAATTAATTTATGATAATTGGTTCATTTATACAATTTAGTTTATTGATTAAGCTTTGAGATGTCAATCATTTATTCCATCTCATCAGCAATAATCACCACTTAAATGGTTGATTGTGATACTCATAGGATCATATCTAATGATAATTACAGTTACAATTTCGTCAGGGATTGTTGCTGACAAATTGAAGACGAGTAAATTAACTTGAAATGGTAATTGTTTGTGGTGAATCATCAGGTTTGGTAGCCAATATGTGGATAGCAATTTAATTACGTTATTCCTCGCAAATATCTGCTGAAGTATTCCCCACAAACATCCCTTTTCTGTTGGCTAGGCGTGCTGAGATATCCCTTTTTGGCTAGGTGTTCTGAGAACCTTGTGAATATTTATTTTCTGTCAGCTAGGTGTGCCGAGAACCTCATGGTTACCACGAGTACCCCATATTGCCCCAGATTACCCCACATTACATGTTCTACCTCATTTTTACCCTAGGGTATTCCCTCTCTCTACTAATAAAAACAAATTAGTACTGCAAATACTTTATTGTTCCCAATTTTGGATTATCTATCTCAGAGTGAAGTTGTAAAGAAGTCTTCCATCTAAGTGTCAACGCCAGGGTGAGGCTGAAGTCACCTAAATCCTTATATATTGCCAGAGCGAGGCTGAAGTCACTTAACCCTTTTATATTGCCAGAGTAGGGCTGAAGCTACTCACTTACCTGAACTCGACTAGGCTAATTGTCTTCATACAATTAGCAAAATTGTGTTTATTTCCAGAACAAATAGTTAAGTGAACTTGGGCACCAGTAGAAACCCATGGTTTTTACACGTGGTGCTCACTACAGGGGCTGAGTCAAGTTTATTAGAACATAATAATGCCAGATTATTTAACTAATATGGAACATCAAGGAAACAAAGAAACAGGGTCATCAGCAGACCATTTAGGAAATATGCATCTAGAGGCTGGAACTCTGGTGGCCAAGTAAAATACAAAACTTTGGGGAATAATCAAGGAGATTATCAAATAAATTGGGTTTATTTACTGATGAAAACATGATGTGGATAAGCATTGCCAATTAGCTGAATAAAATATTGCTGATTAGATTCGAGCTCAGGAGGCAGCTGTGCCAATGGCTGTAGCCAACACCAAAACTAACACGGTCTTGTTTGATTTAGTTAAAGGAAAACAGTAAATTAAGAATACTGTCGACAATATGGAAAGAAATACTGAATGATTTAATGAAGAGATGAGAGGTGAAATCAATAAGCTTTGCACGGTAATAGAAAATAATCAAAATGAATGCTTTAGAATCGGCAACTCAATTTAAACTGGATTCATTGAACTCAAAGTCATTAAATTAAATGATGAAATGGCCAAGTATGAAATAGAGAACCAAGAAATGTATGAGCATTTATTTCATGCCCAAACCTGAGAGGGCAAGTTGCAGAAAGAAGTCAAAACTCTGAAAGAAACTTTACAAGAAGAAATTGATAAGGATCATCAACTTTGGGAAAATGACCAAAAACGCTTGGATTGGGAAGATAAAATCCTGAGATGATTGGATAATATCAAAGACTCTAAGTGTATTTGTTCATGGGATGAGTACCATAAGGCAAATTTATTTGAGGAGGATTCTGCATCCATTGAAACAGAGAGTATCACTGACAGCACCATTCAATCTGTTCAGGAAATGCCCCCGATCTTTGTGTCACTTCCTGAAGTAACAACCAAAGCAACTCCAATGTCTGGTCAAATCCCAATTAGAAGGGATGGTACAATTATTGTTGAAGATTTCAAGAGTACTCCAAAGTTGCCCAATTTCCATTGGGATAATGCGCCTGCCTTCTTCTGGTAATTTGAAATGACAATGTATGGCTATAGTGACCAACAAAAAGCTGTCACCGTCATGAATTGTCTCGATACTTTGTGCCAAAACCTAGTTTTGCCTTACCTTCATGGGGAGAACTGGAGTTATAAGGAGGCAAAGGAGGCGATTTTGACCGAATTTGGTAGTCCAGATAAGATGACACTCAGAAACAATAATTCATGGGTATTCAATTTAGAAAGGATTTAACCATGGGTGCGTTCACCGATTGTTTTTATGAGGAAGCTCAGATCCTCAGTGGGGCCAATATGATGACCAATTTTGACAGAAGAATTGCAATGCAAAATGCATTGCGCCCTCATTGAGAATTACACCGAATGATGTCCTCTACTTTGACCAGTAATTACACCATTGCTCATTTGATAGAACAACTAAGAGTTTTATCAGCAACGTTCAACGCACCAAATTGTACATATAAGCCAAATAAACAGTCAAACAATAATAAGGGATTAGGACGATTCCCCGACAAATCAAGATATTTAAACAATTGTGGGAATCAAGATAAACTGAATGAAGGAGCTAAACCATTCAAGCCTTGTTTGACTTGCAATAAGTGTGGGCAGTCTGGGCACTTTGCTAATGACTGCGGCCAACGCAAACCAAAGGATCAGGTTAACTTAGTCCAGCATAATGATAAACAGGAAACTTCAGATGGGGAGGGAAAAGACCATGCGGTCTAGACGTGGAACAGTCTAGAACTACAGGTAACCAAAGTCCCCCAGCAAATCAGATAGTTTGGACAGGTTGGACCTACTTGCGGATGATCCTGAATTAGATCCCCTCCATCAGATCATGTACCAATATGTAAATGTAATAACAAGATCAAAATTGAAGGAGATTGCCCCCAAAATTATACAGGAGGTAGCTCGCCCGTATGCCTGACAGATAATGGAGAAGGTCTAAAACGCTGAAGATGAGAAGGACTTATTGAGTACCAAGTTAGATGGAGTTAATGTATGGATTCCAATTGGTACAATTCGAGAAACGTTCCTTGATATATCAGCACAGTTAATTTATAGCTTGGATTCATCCAATGAATCTGCTAGACATGCAGTAAACAATAGCTTATCTTATTTTTCTGAGTGCACATATACGGATATTTTGGTAAACTAAATCCCTGTCAGAGCATTAATTGACAGTGGAGCGCCGGTTGATATAGTATCCACCAAATTAGTAAAAAAAATTAAAGGCCAAACCAGATTTGGAGCATTGGAAGCAGTACGGGATGGCAGGCCCTGACTCTACAACTTCCTGTGGGGCTTATAGCGCTCTACTGCTACAATTGGGATCCTTGGTCGTATTGGCGCCAGCTATTGTTCTAGCCAATCAGAACTATGACATACTCATTGGCACTGACTTCATGCGGAAGTATGGGGTCAAATGTGACTTTGAGGAAGACACTTTGACGATTCTGGGGCAGACATTGCCGCTGGTATATCAACGCAAGGGGAAAGCACCTCTTAGTAGATGGAACAATTTCATCAACTTAGTCTATAAGGATGGAATACTACATATTGGTTACAAGTTAGTCGGAAGAAAAGTTAAGAAAAAAACCTAAATATGTAAACAAAAATTGTGGGATCCTAATCTGTTCTAAAGAAGATGTCATAATTCAGCTGGGAATGCAACAAATCGTGGAGACTGGACTGACCTTGGAGATCCCAGAGAAGTTATACTCAGAAACTGAAGCTCCTTGGCAACAATCGAGGATCAAACCTTGGGTAGCCCCAGGAATTTTAATCCCTGGTCATGAGGAGATTTGGGTCCTTTTAGCCAATCTGGGAAAATCTCTGATAAAGGTCAAATGACACCAGGTGGTTGCATTCGCTCAACTAAAACCAGTATTGGAGATTCATTCCTTTCATAATTTGGTGAATTGGACGAATTGGGACTTCCAAAAGAAAACGATGGGAATATCAATATGCTAATTGAATGGGATTGATTAACTGGATTAACGGAAGACCAGAAAGACGAAGCTCTTGCCTTAATAGAGAAATACAGAGTTATTTTCATGCAGGATGACCATGATCTTGGGTGTGCAAAGGATGTTTTGTACCAAGTCAATACTGGGGGATGATGGGCTGATTTGATTAAGGCCTATTTGACGGTCTAGGGCGGCAGAAGCAGTTGTTGCCAAAGAAATTGAGAAACTCTTGGAGCATGAAATGCTCATACCATCGTCCAACCCATGGGCGAGTCCTATATTAATAGTTGATTAGAAAGAGGTTTAAATTGAGTTGTAATCAATTACTGACGGTTAAATAAAATCATGAAAATGGACTCATACCCCCTGCCTAGGATTGATGACATTCTGGATCAGTTAGGAGGAGCCGATTTTTTCTCTACCATGGACTTAATCTCTGGATATTGGCAGATATATATGCCCCAGAAGATCAAGAGAAGTGTTCTATTATCACAGCACATGGGTTGTATCAGCTGATGAGGATGCCTCAAGGCTTATGAAATGCCCCTGCAACATTTCAACGGACTATGGACATAATTCTGTCAGATTTGAAACTGTCCTGTGTCCTAGTCTACCTTGATGACATTAATGTATTCAGCTGAATATTTACCAATCATCTACAATATCTTGAGGAAGTATTCAAGTGACTGGTTTTGGTGAATCTCAAAATCAAGCCAAGAAAATGCCATTTCTTTAAGGAGGAATTAGAATACTTAGGATTTGTAATTAATGCTGAGGGACTTAAGTCTCAAATCCAAAAGATAGAAGTGATTAATCAGATGCCAGTCCCCAAGAGTGTACACAATATCTAAGTTTTCCTCAGAATGGTCGGCTATTATCGCCAATTCATTAAGGATTTTGCAAAAATAGCTGAACCACTTTTTCACCTATTGAAAGATCTGAAGAAGGGATTCATCTAGAGATGATGAGGCTCAACTCATATTTAATGAATTAAGGAAATACTTGACGACAAGTCCAATTTTAAAATACCTAAATTTTGAAAATCCATTCATTATTTAATTGGATGCGTCGCTGATGGCAATAGGAGCCATCCTTAGCCAAGTGGATGATAAGGGAGATGAACACCCTGTAGCGTATGTCAGCTGAACACTGTTGAAGGCTGAGAGGAACTATACGGTTATGGAGTGGGAATGTCTTGCAGTTATTTATGCCTGCAAGCAGTTTTAAGTCTATATCCATGAAATGCACTTCAAGGTTGTGACCAACCATGCCTCTCTCCAATAGCTTCATAACCTTAAAGAACCAGGAGGGAGATTGGCGCGGTGGGCTTTGAAGCTATAGGCCCATGACTTTGAGATAGAGCATTGGGCGGGAGATAAGAATCAGAACACAGATGGTTTGTCTAGGTTGCCAACCGTTCTTGCTGTGCAAGATCATGCTGATGATATATTCAAGCGAATAATCCATGGGGAATTTCAGGTAGAGCCAATCAAAATTCAGAAAGTGTAAAAGAAGGCAATGGAAAGTACCAAGCTTGTTAAAGGACAATTATTCAAAATAATGAACAAAAAGAGGTTTTTATTTCCAAAACCATCAGAATGCTCTGAGATAATTTGGGTTGCCTACAAGATCATTGGACATGGTGGTTTAAAGAAGTCGCTCAAACATCTCCAGCAATACTACTATTGGGAATCACTGAATTTTGATGTTACCAATTATATTACCTGTTTTATGAAATGTCATATCCATAAGCCCCATAAAAATGTGACAAATTACCGATTAGTGAAGCCAGGGTTTGCTTGGCACACGCTTTCAATTGACATTATGGGACCACTAAGTGTGAGTACAGGCGGTATACATTATATAATAGTAGCAATTGACCACTTTATGAGATGGGTCAAAACCCAAGCCTTGAGTCGAGTAGATGCCTAAGTACCGCCAAGTTCATCATGAAGCAGGTGGTATACCAACATAGGTGTCCACAAGTGTTGCTGAGTGACAATGGGACTAATTTTACCTCATTTTTAATTCCACAACTGAATGAACTTATGGAAATTAAGGGGGTGGTGTCTGCACCCTATTGGCCTGAAACAAATGGAGTTGTGGAACGAGTCATTGGGACACTTGCTGCTACGCTAAGGAAGCTGATCTTGGGTAAAGCGTCATATTGGGCGTCTTATCTAAGTTTGGTAACTTTTGCATACAATATCAGTTTCCGCTAGGCAACAGGAAAAACGCCATTCAAATTATTGTACAGTCATAGAGCAGCATTGCCACTGATTCTCTATTCAGCAGCGGACCCAACTCCAGAGATGAGCGCGGAAAAATTTTATATCAACTCACAAACATAATAGTGGATCTACAATCTCAAGCCTATGATACAACAATCAAGAGAAGGGTTCAGGCTAAAAAAGCTGATGATAAGAGTCAATCCAATCTTAGGGAATTTATTGGTGTAGATCAAGTAGCCTATTGTAATACTCATGGGTTTGGTCACTGAAATAAGCTAGATGCATTATGGTCAGGGCCATTTGAGGTTATTGCAAAAACAGTGAACAATGCCTACACTATCAAGAATATATCCAATGGTCCCCCCTTGGGTTGGGACCATCTAGTACTAAAAAAGAATATATCCAATGGTCATGTGATTAATAGAGTACACAGCAAATTTCTCAAAAAATGGTATTAAAATAAATAAATAAATAAATTAATAAAACAAAAAAATTAAAGATTAAAAAATAATAATGAAAAAAATATAAAAACCATTTTTGAAAAAAGAGAAGTTATTTTAAATTATTTTTATTTTTTAAGCTTCAGGTTGTAAATTGCGAGCTCCTCTTCAACGCCTCTGGGGGAGGGAGGTTGAACGATGATGTTATGGAAGAGGTCACCAAAGTCAGTTTGAGATCAAATGCTTGCAAGGGAAAGAGCTAGCCAAAACCAAGTTCTTTGAACTCAGGGAGAATTTTGCGAATATGCAATGATGGGAAGAGTAATGGGGACGTCCAGTTCAGCAAGTTGGGAAACCCCAGATTGGGGAGGAAAACAGCAATGCAGGAATATGCAATCTGCAAACAAGTCCATGTAATCTCAATATGGCACAGGTGCCAGAAGCTGTGTCTAAAGTGCTTGATGATGAGCTTTGTCAAGAACACTTGTCATGAGAGAACAACAAACAAGGGAAATGCGCAGGGGGCTGCTGAACCATACCACCAATTATCATCAATAAGGGAAGATATCGCCGGATAGACCCTGTGGCAAAGTAATCATGCAAACAGCAAATAGCATCTTGGAGTCGGTGGCTGTGGGCTCCTGGAATTGGAAGGGAAAGAAAAGGTGAAATTTTGGTGAGGTGGGGAGTGAAGTGGCCTATGTACAAAGTACTTGCCCTGTAAATCTGAGTGCAAAGAAAGCAGAATCCCGTTCAAGTAAACTATCAAGGTCACGAGGTGCAAAGGAGATATTAAGGGTCTCAGTCAATTTACCCTGAAGTTCATAATATTGAATTTCTGCATGCTCACCGTTACCAATTGTTAATTTGGTAGACAAGATAGTCAGCATAAAAATGGCCAATTCAGAAAAGGAACTTGGGAAGAAGATCTGACTCAGTCAGGAAAGATTGATCCAAGTCAGGAGAAATTGCCTCGTTATTCTCAAGAGCAATTACTGGATTTAGCACAATGGGAGCCAAATCCAGTAATGACTAAAAATTGAGTGTGGCATCAAGAGAATGAGGGATGAAAGAATGGGAATTTAATGATAAAACTGCCAACCCTGTCCCTTCTTTGGAAATTGGCACCGTGGCGGGAAGAGCTGAAGAGGGGATCACTGAATCAAGTTAACTCAGAGGGCTGGATCTAGCTGGAGTGGAAAGGATACCTCTTCAGGCGGTTCATGACATTGCCCAAAAATGAGAGGCGTCCGCTTTGCTCAGACTAGATAAGATCCATTCATAAAAGGAGTTATTGGAGAAAGACATTTTTAAGCTGATAAATTGGTCAAGCGGGGGATGTGTGGGAATTTATATGACCACATCATCCAGCTTATTATTTAAGCTTCAATTAGTTTATGATATTTGGTTCATTTAATCAATTTAGCTTATTGATTAAGCTTTGAGATGTTGATCGATTATTCAGTCTCATTGGCAATAATCACCTTTTAAAATGTTAATTGTAATGCTCATAGGATCATATCCAATAATAATAACAGTTACAATTTTGTCATGAATTTTTGCCAACTAATTGAAGATGAGTAAATTAACTTGAAATGGGTAATTGTTTGTGGGGAATCATCAGGTTTGGTAGCCAATACGTGGATAGCAATTTAATTACGCTATTCCCCACAAATATCCCTTTTCTGTTGGCTGGGCATGCCGAGATATCCCTTTTTAGCTAGGTGTTCTGAGAACCTCGTGGATATTCCTTTTCTGTCAGCTAGGTGTACTGAGAACCTCATGGTTACCATGAGTACCCCATATACCCCACAATACCCCTCACTTACATGTTCTACCTTATTTTTACCCTATAAATATTCCCTCTCTCTACTAATAAAAAACACCTTAGTACTGCGAATACTTTATTGTTCCCAATTGTGGATTGTCTACTTCAAAGTGAAGTTGTAAAGAAGTCTTCCATCTAAGTGTCAACGCCAGGGTGAGGCTGAAGTCACAAAAATCCTTATATATTGCCATAGTGAGGCTGAAGTCACTTCAACCCTTTTATATTGCCAGAGTAGGGCTGAAGCTAATCAATTACCCAAACTTGACTAGGCTAAATGTCTTCATACAATTAGCAAAATTGTGTTTATTCCCAGAACAAATAGTTAATTGAACTTGTGCACCAGTAGAAGCCCCACGGTTTTTACAGGGGGTTTCACTAGTGGGCTGCTTGAGTAGTTGGAGGTTTTGGTTACAGTGTGGCTTTTGCAACTGGTTAAGACCAGCGCTCCATTGTGAGGGCGCTGAGAGGTCTTGACCCACCATCAGGGTGGGTTGCGCTGAAGGATATCATCTGGTTAAGTGGAGGGCAATGTTGGGATTTTAACCAGATGAATCCTTCTAGTATATAAATTAGGGGTTTTAGTTAGTAAGGCGTAATTGCCAGCTAATCCCCTAGTTTGATACTATTTAATGTTATATATTTGATCGAGTTTAGGTTCAACAGAAGCTGCATTTGCTGCCAAAATGTCATCTGAAGATTTTTGTGAGAGTTTCCAGTGGAAAGCTGATGATTCCTTTAAAAATCATCCAAAATGGTTCCATCATCTAATTTGGAGCACTGGTGCTCATGCCGTGGATGCTCGAAGTCCTAAATAATTAATAATTTATATACAACTGACCAGTGACTTATGCTGAGGATGGATTTACTTTAATTAATAATTGGTGATCAGATGAGAAGATCTGGAGGAATTGCTATGAAGTATGAATTAATAATTTACAATCTAATAGAGATTTGGAATCAAGAGGCCAATGCGATTTCCAGTAGTTGATTAGTCAAAGAGTACTTGGGCGCAGTAGCCCTGGAAGTAGTATAAATAGTCGTTAATTCCCTCCTAATAAACATCTCTCATTTGCCATCTTTTCTGTTTGTTTGAAGTAGCTTAGTGCAACTATAGTGAGAAAGGTGGTATAGGAGATTCCCAATAGGCGCGGGTGATCACGCTTGGAGTGGCTGGCGCTGCCAGCTCCCATGCCTCCTCTCTATGAGGAACCAGTGGGAACCTGGTCAGCTGGCTACCAGCGGATGAGCTTAGCCACCAACCCTATCAGTGTGCAGCGCGGGAGGTGCCATAGCCACCCAAGAAGGGTGATGAACTCGCCAGGGCATGCCCAGATGAGTTGGTGAAGGGTCATGAGGGTGGGGCAGCGCAGAAGTACTTGAGCCGCCCTGGAAGGGGGTAGGACTTGCTGGGGCACACGCCGAGGATGCCTGGGGCTAAAGGCGAAGCCGTTGGAGGTTAGTTGGTGGGTTGGACGCAGGACTTGTAGGGGTTGGTATGCCAATGAAGGCGAAATAGCAAAAGGCCACCAGTCTTCATACTGGTTGGCCTGGAACACTAGCAGAGCCCATGGTCAATTTCGCGACAACTATATTCCCTCCTATTTTATTTAGCATACTATACTACGTTGCCCACAAGCTAACGTAAGATCAAAAAATAGGGTCCTATATCTAGTATGGTGTGTCCGCTGGCATTTTGAATACATATTGATTATTGCATCTTTTTATAAATTCTTCAGGTCCTGGTTTCACTTTCTGACTCAGTTTTTAGATTATGATTTTGGTCTGCCTTTCAGAGGTGCTTCTTAGTAACTAAGGAAAGCATAAATGAGATCTTTGGTAGAGAACGCATATCTGAGAAGGATGGTCAATGGGAAGGGAATATTTTCCTAATAGAGGCTGAGAGTTACAAACTAGAAAGAAAACCATTAGCAACCCCAATGCCACTGGCAGTATTTGATACTACAGAGTGCTCCCTTATATTGTTCAGGTACAAACTTAACCCACATCTGTATTCTGTTAGTTTTTGGTTAAGGTTACTATCCTCAAATGGTACCTTGAACTTGGTGTGGGTTTAATCTGTGCGCTGGAAATACAACGCCTTTACACCAATATATACAACTACCCTTTCTAATTCTACTCTCTAAGAGAAAATAGGTGAGCTTTGCAGTAAAAATTAGTCTAAGGAATCCTAATAAGACCATCAAATTAATAACTTAATTAATAATCACCCACCCATGATAAAAGGCTTCAATCGTGCCTCAATATATGCATGTTAGGACAATTTCACATAAAGTAGATCTGCCAAACTTATAATATGCAGCTTCTAATTAAATAGACTGTTTTAGAAATCATCTGGATAAATTTAGTGCTCCAAAGGGTCTATGTGGCACCAGCCCTATAGAATAAACTCTCTCTTAAGCCTCCATGTAGGTTAAACTCAAATAATTAAAACATTTAATTTGAAAATGTACTCTCATATCACTCTCAACTTTATTATTCAATTGACTGTATCATCTTCTGATTCATTGGATCAGTTAATTTGTAATATCTGATTAAAAAAGCTTTAGAAAATTTTTTAGGATCTTAGGCTTATCTAATCGTTGGTCTTTTTCAGCACTTGTAAGTCTAAAGGGAAAACCTTAACTGGACAGAACCCTATATCCTAGAGACAAAGAAGGTACTAAGCATAGGTCCTGCCTTTGGCACATAAGAAGGACCTGCATTCTGCATTCAAAAAGTTTTAGGGCTAACGCTATTAGAGAAACAACTTTTTAAGTAAATGAAATTTTATTTTTTTATTTAACCTACATCCCTTTCCTCTCTATACAGATTTTAGATCACTTATATAATCGTTGTAAGGCATGCACATAGTCTTCCTTTAAATCGTTTTTAAAACAGCTGTCACATTCTTCAGAATTATCTGTACATTATCAAAACGCGTCCCCTTCAGTGCCACCTTCAGCTTAGGGAACAGAAAGAAGTCATTATGAGCCAAATATGGTGTTTAGGGTGGATGGTTAATCACTGTGACTGATTTTCCAACTTAAAAATTGTGAGACAATTAAAGATGAGTAGGCTGGAGCATTGTCATGCAGAAGAAACCACAATTCTGATTGCTTCTTTTTGGACTAACCCTGCAAATTCTTTTTTAGCCAACAAGTACTTCTTAAAATGGTTTAGTTTCAGTATGGTTGGGTGGCAAGAGTTCTTTGTGGGTCAGTCCCCTTAAATCAAAAAATGTGATCAGCATTGTTTTAACTTTTGATTTTGTGGCCCTCACTTTAATGGGTCTGCCATCTCCTAGGTCACGGCATTCAGCTGTTTGGAGTTTAGTAGATGGTTAATTCTGGGAACACCACAAATCGTCACCTGTGACAATGTTCTATAAGAAATTTGGGCTGTCATTAGCCCATTCCTTAAGACTTCACAATGCTTCCAGATGGTGCTTCTTTTACTCTGTTGTTAAAGAGTATGGAATGAACCTGGCATACAGTTTCCATTTTCCAAGTACAACATTCAAGATAGCTTAATTCTTCCCATACTGAAGCTAATCTCTTCTGATTAAATCTGGATGATTGGCTTATGGTTTATGGACAGTGCATCACAGAAACGCTTTTAACTTTTTTCAATCATTCTTGTGGAGGGGCGCCCTTCTCTTGGATCATCTTCTAGAGTCACATGACCATTTTTAAAATGTGCATACCACTTGAACACTTTACTATGACTTTATATACTTTTATATGCAAGTTGCATGATCAAAAACGTTTCTGTCACACTTTTTCCACATTTAAAGCAAAATTTAAAATCAGCTCTTTGCTTCACCTCTTAAATAATTACAACAAGGAAAAACCAGATAAACTAAACAGTGTCTCTGTTTACTATGGAATGAGTTCTCAACAATACAATTGTTACATGTATTAGATGAATGATATTACTGTGATGAAACGGTATAAATTTTTTGTCCCATATTGACTTGGAATTTGGTTCCCAAATCTTGAGTTGTATGCCTGGGGTGGGGCTTATGTATGAGGTTGTCTCAGCACCAGGGGTGTTCCCTCTTAGAGCTATACTTTTGGCTCAAAAGAGCTTAAAGTATGGCTGGCAGAGAGCTCCTCAAAATGTGACCTTAAATGGTCAAGCCCACGCCATTTTGAACCTCTGTTTGTAATCTTGCAGCTTCCTTGGCCGTTTAGGCCTCATGCCTTACTTGAATGTCAGGAGTGACAAGATTTTGTCTCAAAAACAAAACCCTGAGCTTCCTGGGCATTACCCCTCCCCAGTTTTTCTGTCTTTTTCTTTATGCGCTCATGCACTAAGGAATGCTGGGAATCACTTCACTCAATTTTTATTTAAAAATAAAAAATAAAGCATACTCTTGGGGTTTGCATCCTCATTTACCTGTCGTTGTTTTTCAATCTGAGATTTTCCTAAATTTTGAGGCTTAAAGACAGGATAGTATTATCCAATCCTAACAGCTTACCTCAGTAGTCCAACTTGGCTCTTGGATCTATTTCAGTGTTGATTTAAACCTCTGAATATCATGCATCTGCCAAACGTAATCTGAGTGATTCCATTCATTAAAATAACATAGGGTTCCAGCTGTGACACGGAGGCAGCTTCATCTATATGTCTTTAGCAGCATCAGTTTAATGCTTTTTGAATGCACTGTGTATAACATGTGGTAAATAAATTCTGGGTCACAGCATTTCTCTTTGGGTAAATGGCCCAGTTGCCCATTCCCTCCACCACAATACTATTAAACAAAATCAATAATCTAGTCAAAAATGTTATTTATTTGGGGAAGGTCAACCAGGGGACAATCACTTCCAATATAGTGAGGGAACTAATTAAATTCGAAAATTAAAGACATCCCAGAGGGTTCAAGGCCCCTCTTGTTGTCTCCAGGATCGCCAAGTTTAGGACGGTAGGGAAGGGGGTTATGCTGGCTTATTCTCGTATGCAGCATGTGTGAAGGAAAAGATCAACCTTTAGGAACCATATGGGGAACCATGTGTTGATTGTCCTTCTGTTATTAGGGGTCATGTGTCCAAACATCCATGCTTGGAAATGTTGTAATATATGGCTGTGGAAGCAATGAATGGCTTCTTGGATTGTAGGCGCTACTCCTGCAAATGATTCCAGTAACATTGTATGTATCGTCCATTGTGCTATTGCTACTATTAACGACCTTAGAGATGGGTGGATAGGAGAGTCCATGTTTAAAGCGAACATGTTTTGCTAGGCTGAATGGTTGTGCGTTCTCTTGGCGGAATAGGCACATGGCCTCTTTCCATACAGCCACTGATGTTGGGCATTGTTCTAAACGGTGGGCTAGGCTTCCATACTGACCACATATTGTACATGAGGTGTCAGTGGCATTTGACCGTTCAGCTGTGCGGTATACTCTCCTCATACACCTCCATACATGTGCTCTTGTCCTGGGTTGGAGTAGAGGGTGATGCGTGTATCTCCTTACTCTTCTTTGAGTCTCCAGGTTGTAGGGTATGTCCATATGATCCAAATAAACTATCCTGGCTATAGTTCTTGGGTTTTTGCTTATTATATTGTCTGTGACTATTTGGTCATTGATTTCCTATCTGTGAGTTAGCCTTGAGTGTCCTCAATGATTGGTTTGGCCGTTTATGTGGATCTGCCATGTCTCTCTTCTCATGGCTAGGAGTATTCGTTTGAAATGTGAAGGAGTGCCGTGTGGTCCTGCAGCTGTAGGATGGGATGTCAGATACTTGATTAATGTGTTCAGGTGATCTGGGTTTCTTATTTGGAATGCACATGTGAAGTTATATCTTGCTGTTCTGGCCCAGTGTTTATCTGGAAGATCTGGGCTAGTCACCTGAGCTATCCAGGATCCTAGTATATGGGTCACTTGCTCTACATAATTAGTAAGCCCAATACCTCTATTTCTTCTAGAGCCAAATAGGGTTTCAAGGCGTACAGGGGGGTTGTGGTTGGACCAGAGCCATCCTTGTAATAGGGCGTGAATTGTGTTGAAGAAGGATGGTGAGAAAGCAATTGCATGGGCCGTGAACCATATGATTGATAGGATCATAGAGTTGGCTACTGTGACCCTTCCTGTTAAACCTGTTTGGTGTCCATGTAGGGAGGCAATGCGCTTTGTTATTTTGTCTAGAAGTTGATTTTCCATCATTGAATTAGCGTATCTCCTGCTTCCAACCATACTCCCAAGTGACAAACAGGACCAGCTGTTGGCTTGTTGGTGAATGGAAGTTTTATTGAGGTCATTGCTAGTTTTCGCCTCCTATGCCTGGTAAGGAGTCTTGATGTTGTATTAGTTTGTTGGCCCTGGGTAGATGGCATCCACTGGGTCTGATATTTTCCCAGGAGTATAATTTACGTTTTCTCAGTGTTAAGTGATGCGTTACTTATGGATGAATAATCTTGTAATATCTTCTCAATTCTGCAAGCGTCCTGATTGTTGGATATTCCCACCACACAATCATCAGCGAAGGCCATCATTTTGACTGGTGGATGGCCCTTGACATTGATTCCCTTGAGAAGTGTGTTTGTATTCCGGATTAGGGTTCTAAGCTAAAATTGTAGAGTAGAGGGCTTAAGGAGTCTCCTTGTTTGAGTCCTCTCTGTGGGATGACTGGGTTGGTTAAGAAGCCTGATCCACGCACAGCCATAGTAGCAGACTCTGTGAACAACATCACCCAGTTTATGAATCTATTTGGGAGCTTGAATTTTTGAAGGCAGGCCCTAAGATAGGTCCAGTTCACCCTGTCATATGCCTTTTGTTGGTCTAAAAAGACAAGTGCTCCAGAGGTTTTGGACTGGCAGACATTTGCAACTGTGTGGATATTGTCCCGTATGGATCTTCTTGGAACAAATCCATATGGTGATGAGGGTATTGCGTTTGTTGCAATTTCTCCTAGTCGTTTGGCTATAATTTTGTGAAAATTTTTGTATCTGTGTTGGTTAGGGAAATTGGGCGCCAATTGGAGAGGTCTAATCTGTCTCCCTTTTTGAATAAAGTGACCGTGTAGGCTTCTTTACCTCCAGGTAAGAGGCATGTATTCATAATACACTTGTTCATTGAATCTAAAAGGATATTAGAGATGTTAGTAAAATAAATTATATAAAATTTATAGGGAATCCCATCAGGTCCAGGGCATTTTTCTCTTGATGCACCGCGTACTACTTCCCATAATTCCTCGCTTAATATTAAGTTAATTAAATTTTTATTCTGGGCTGTGGTGTCAATATGTGCACTTCTAAAGAATTTTTAATTTTTTTCTGGTTCAACCAGCTCAGATTTATACAATTTTGTATAAAACCTGTGCACTTCAGTTGTGACTTCTTTGGGTGTTTCCACTATGGATTTGTCCAGTCAATGGACCTGTGTGCAAGCTATTGTATCTTTCTGAGCGTGGAATTGGCGGAAAAAGTAGCTCAAGAAAATTTCTCCATCTTTTATGTTTTTGCCTTTATATTGTACTCCAACTCGGTGTTGGTGTTTGCAGATCAGGGTGTTTTAGCCAAGCAGAAACCACCGCCCATTTGTGACCCCATCCAGGGCTGTGTCCCATGCATGGTACATTTTTTTCTAAATGGTTAATTTATGCCAAGGTGTGCTTGATAATGGCTGAAGCTGCCCTGTGTCTTCTAGATGATGTATGTTTAATTTGTTGGGTTGTTAATTTTTTGAAGTTTTCCCAGGTGGTTAGTGGGTCCAAGCAAAAAGGTGTTTGAAAATCCTGGCTTGAGGATATTTCCTCCATCCAGAATTGAAATTCTGAGTTGGCTAAACTTTCTGGGCGTATTCTGCACCATCTGGGTGCTTGGGTACTTGGTTCCACCAGTTTGTAGGACACTAAAACAAGCTGATGGTTGGAAAATTTGATTTTTGTAGTTTTAAAGTTTTGAATTTATTGTCAGAAAATTATTGGTGTGAGTATTAGGTCTATCTTTGACATAGAGACAAGTGTACCATTGTTTACATGTGGGCGTGTCATGTTTTGAAGCAGTTGGGTATCCTTTTTGGTAGCAGATCATAAAGTCCCAGGGTGGCCTTTAGTATGCGTAGATCCACTTGCCCTTGTGGTATCTCCGTTATGTATGGCACTGATCCGTATCTGGGTTTATCCAGCAGTTTATGTCTCCCATGATGAAAGTACTTGCTGGTAGATTTAGTTGTGTTAGGTCTGTTAGAAATCGACTTTGGTCATGTGCACTGTTTGGGGCGTACACACTGGCTATTGTGTGCACTTCGGTGTACCATGAGAAGGTTATGGTGAGTGTGCAGCCTTCTAGGAACAAATTTTTATCAATAAATTTAAAGTTTTGGTTTGCACATACTATCAAACACAGTGTTGCAACCAAAACGATATTGTTGGGAGGAGCATTTTTTGCCATGCCTCCTCCTCTCCCTGTGGACAGTGGGTTTCCTGCGCTAGGATATCCACAGGTGGGTTTTGTAGGAGACCCAATTTCTTGTCCTGGGACATTAAGGCCTTGAGTACCACTATGTTCAGCATCCCTATCTCTACTGAGATGCCCGATGCGCCTCAGGAGTGGTTAGCAGGCCCCCCCAGCCCTACTCCCTCGCTCACATTACTCTCCAATGCACCTCTGCTGCGGAGAGCATAGCCATGAGTAGAAGTTGGGGTGTATTCTGCCCCTTTCATTGCCGCTGTTTTTGCTCCTCTCTTGGATTTGCTTTAGTTTTAATTTATCATTGCAGTGCAATTAAGTGCTTTTATTGGCCACATTATTTTCTTGTGCATTCCATTGTTGATTTACCTTCCTGATTGGGTTAAATTCCACAATTTCAGGGGGTGCGCTGAACCCCAGTTTTACTGCATTCATTTCCAAATTGGGTTCTGCCAAATTCAAACTGGTCAGATTGGGTGTTTGGTTTTCTGCAGGTTTTGATTGGTTCATTGACTCGAATTCATCCATGTCTTCCTGGATCTGTTCCAGTGATATGGATGATTCCGCCGAGGCTTTGCCTTGGCCGCGGCCATCTTGCAATCTTGTTTGGCCATTTTTCATTCTTTCAGGGATTTGGGTCAATTATTTTATATTGCCCGTGTTCTCCCCAGTTGAAATCTTGTGTTGTATCCGTGTTTTTAGCATACTCTGAGTCATCTTTGCCCATTTCCTCCTCACAGAATTCCATTTCTTAGGCCTTCTTTTATGGGGCAAGCATGAGTCTTGTGCCCAAAGGCCTGGCAGTGGTTGCATATGGGGGTGCACTTTCCACTGTTGTGCAGAACAGCTGAGATTTTTTCCCATCAATGGTGATGGATGCTATGTGAGGGATTTTTGTAATATCCTCTATTACATCCTGGTTTGGGGAAATAATTGCTATTGCCTTCCCAGTGCTAAGGGTTGGCATCAGCTGTAATCTTTGCATCTCAAATTGTTTGATTTCTCCATAAGCTCCTAAGCCTTCTCAGAGATGTCTTTTGACTACTGTGCGCGCCAGTGTGGTCAGAAGATAATCAAAAATTATAAAATATCTTTTGATTCTGTCCAATGGGTGCATTTGGTTGGTACCAAATGCTGTCCGTTGGGAAGGTCAAGTACTACTCTGACCTTCGCTGCTTTTTTCACTTCTTCCGCAGTTTTGAACCCAGGATCTACCCAACCTTTGCGGATAGTATGGGTTGTTAAGTACACCGTGTGTGGGAAAATTTATGTTGGGCTTTGCCAAACTTTTCCCACATTGTTGGTGTTTCTACGCCCACGAAAACTCATATCCCGTGTTCCACTGACAACAGTGGTTGCAATTGGGATACTTCCATATAGCTGCAATATTTTACCAAAAAATTAATGAAACCTGCGGGGGCGCCAACTCAGAATTTTTTTACTAAGATTTTTGTTGGTACCTGTGCGCTTGGTACCTTTGGGCGGTGCAGGTCCAAGTCCACTGCCCTTTACTGCGTTCGCCCAGCTCTTTGCTTTATTACTCATACTCATCTCACCTGGTATTGATTATCAAATTGTGCTGTTTGAATTAAATCATATTACTAAAAGTGATAGTAATCAGAAAGAAAGGTCCTAGTCAAAAATGTTATTCAGTCTAAATTTCACCTTTCTGGAGCTTTCAACCTAGTACCCACCACTTTTTCTCGTCCCTACCACGCTAAAAAGAAGAAAAATGGCTCTGGTCTTATTTTGGGAGTTTTAAGCCTCCCAAATCCCAAAATTAATCGTTTATCTCACTACAATAAAATTCAAGCTTGATGGACTAAACACCTTGAGAACGACTGCCAATGTTCAAAATTTGCTTCAATATCTGAGGGGTCTGGTAATCTAACATAATGTACTGGCACTCCAAATTTGTTGAGAAGCATCACATAATAATATGGCGGATAATGTGAAGTTGGTTACTTAATTTAACAAGTCCCTGAAAGTATTTTAGAAGATTGGATGCACTTAGCAAATGATGATCATCCTTTACACATATGCCCTTCGTCACTATATCCACATACCTTGCGCTCAATATATAGTATGGCTTCCTTCAGTAGGGTCAGTCACTTCTTCTTTAGCACTAGGTGTTCCCAACCTAAAGAGGGGATACACCAATCTTAAGTAGAGTCAGTCACTACTCCATTCTTTACACCATTATCTATAATAAATCCCTCTAAAAATAACCACTTAAAGGTTGATCTTTGCAGATACCGCAGTCTACCTACTTTGTTACTTTTTAAAGAAACACCTAGGTGATGAATGACACCCTTTCAATCATGGTGTAGAAGGTACTGCTGTAGATGCCGCTCAACTGATCTTTCAATACACTAGCATGACGATAATTCCAAGCCCAGAACTAATTTTTATACAACAAGATTTGTTTTTAATAATTTCTATTTTAAATCCTGCTTCCAGCCCTCTACTGCAAATCTTTGGAGAGTTATCCTAAGTTTCCACCGATCCAAAATCTGGCATCTGACCCTGAGAGCCACATGAATAGCCAGTAGAACCTTTTGGCTGATAGTTGGGCATTTGGCACTATGTTGAACCGTTATCTTCCCAACAACCAAAGAAAACCTTGCCAAAACATCATGTGATGGGTATTCTCCGACTTTCTGAGTTTTCCACTGGGTTTTGCAACCCTAGGTGAAATGTCAGACTTCTTATATCTAGCCACATCCCTGACAGCACGCATTGACTTGTTGTAACCGCCTATCTATTTCTCACCATTTCCCTAAAAGTGGCGGCCCCTATTAGGGTCTACCTCTGGTTCTTTCTTTAATATAGCTTCATAAGAACTTAATTATCATCATTTCTTGATCTGTTGTTATCCATGGACTCTGTAGCAGTTTATCTGTGTTTTCAACCAGAGAAATAACTGGGAGAAAAAAAATCCTGTATTAACTATGTTTTCCACCATACTGTATTAGATGTTCTGATTATCAATCAAAACAATCTGTTTTGATGAAGATGATAGCAAACCCCATTTTTAATACTAATAATCAAGATCATGCGCCCTAACAACAAATCCAAAAGCATGCAACTGTGCATAAGTTAAGGTTTTATCACGCTCCTAATCTCTCCAACCTTATATATTTTTTACAAAACATGCGGTTACCCCATTTCAGCCATCTTTTAAGACAACTGGCGTGCAAGGAAAAACCTGGATACTATCATAGATAATCAAAGAATCATGAAAAAATTCATAGGCCTCAAGGATCGCCAATAGTAAAATGCAGAAGTAAAACCTGTCAGGAGAGAGGCAGGAAAATTACTGATCAAAAACATAGTTCTTGTGCAGTTTTTAGGCTCAGGACAAGTACCATGAGCGCCCAAATTGTTCCATAATAGTTGGTTGGAAATTGTCACAATTAAGAAAATTTTTGGAGAAGAAAACTGATTTTTTAGCTTCATGTCAATGTTGAAGTTTTAAGGATTAGACATTTTATGGCAGCTGAGCTGCTATATTTTGCTTGGTGCTACCCATATTCTTCTGGTCTAACGTGTACCTCCATGAAATTAATTCATCATGTTAGACAGTGTTGACAACATAGTATCTGTACATAGTAATATGAATCTTGAGTTAACGCATAACAAGAAGATTTTAAGTAATGTGTTTGTTAATCTGGCTATTCTTTAATGTCAGCTCGCTGACCTTAACTCCTTACTTGTGACGCCGAATTGCTGCTCTGGGGATCTGTTTTACACAATTAGCATCATACAACCGTCGTGGAGGTCATAATTATCCTCAGTGATCAAATTCTCTACAGATGCTACCTTTTATATCATTGATCTATTGGTAAACTTTTTGCACCCATGGCGAATCTCTGGTTGACACCTTTCAACATGTTGATTATACATTGGCCCTTGGGACTCAACGGAAGCCAATCCAACCTTTCCCTTAGCAGCTCAGCTCCAATATATCTTTGTAGACGAGTGTCCTATATAAGAATAGCAGATCTCATACTAGTTACTGTATCTTCTCAATCACTAATCCCATACTATTTACTGGTAATTAGATTATTTGAACAAATATAAGTGAAACAAAGAGGTTAAACTGGGATTCAATAAAAAAGGTTTTATTAAATTAAAATTAAAGTATTTTTTATACTTCTGGTAATAAATTAAAGATATAAAAAATGAATAAAAAGTGTAAAGTCCAGTAGGGTTTTAGAGTAGCGATAATATAATTTTAAGATCCCCTAGTGAGGCGGCATCTAATTGCCGCTTTAGCTGCTTCATCATTTTGTTTTAATTTTTTTATCCATGAGCTCTTTATCGATGTAATTACACATGAACCTGGATGTCCAGGGACCCATTTTTCAGTCCTCACTTCTAGGTTGTGGGCTGTATCCTCTCCTTGTGTTATTACTTTGTTATCAAGTTTAGTAAAATGCTTTTTTACTTTAGTTCATGTTATGGCGTGCCTTTGATTCGCACCACATCAGATTTTCATACAACTCTAAAGGTTGATTGATTGCTCTCTTTATTAATCTTTATAGTATGAGTCTTGATCATTCCTAGCCAGGTAATTCAGTTAGATCATTATTTCATCAGCAATTTGAAAATAATTTCTCCATCTTGAAGGTATAAAAGGGGTTAATTTTCATAATCTTCTTTGATTAAATTGTCCTCTTCATTAAATATATTCTGGAACGTCAGGTATCAAGTTACTTCACATGACGTCATCCTGAGTGCTTGGCAAATTTCTTGACCCATATGAATCTATAAAAGGGGTTAACTGATTCCATCTTTGAAGGTTAGTTGCTGCACTTTTGCCAGTTTATATTGAACTCTGTTCATTCTACCAGTCATGATTTAATTCGCTGGTGCCCTCATTGCCTCATTATGACACTTCCCCTCCCAATGATGAGAACAAGGGGAATGACCTCAGGTGCTGTTCATGGCTTCTATTATTACCAAGTTAGTATCATCGTCCCAAAGAAATTATTGAGATCCTCTCTTTGCCAAGACAGTAGAGTTCTCAGTCTAAATTCCTATATATTCTCTGACTGTCCTCCCCATAAATGATATAGCATTACTTTATCGCCTAGGCTGAACTCTGGTAGCCTAGTTCTCCACTGACTCTCCTGTTGGCTTTGAGGGTTAGTCGCCTCAATGTAGTTTGAGGCCTCCAATTTTATTCTAAAAAGCTCATTTACTAACTCTTGCTGATAGCTTCCAAGAGGCAAATTCTTTCAGCCCGTGGCAATAACTGGTGCTATTAGGGCCAGCAGTGCTGCTTCTCACCCATACAAGGCCTTGAAAGGAACATCCCAATCACCCGGAATGGGTCAGGCTTGTAAGATTACAACGTGGAGGCAGCAACTGATCACATTTCAGCTTGTAGTTGAGGGACATCTTCTTCAGTATCCCTCCTAGGGTTCAATTCACTCGCTTGACACTTCTATTTGAAAATGTATTAGGGAGTGATAACCTGTTGTTTAAAACCCACTAAGTCCATTAATTTTCTCAAGACATCCAATATAAAATTTTTCACAATATCTGAAAGCAAGACTTGGGGCATCCTTGTCTTGTTATAACTTATTTTATATAAATTAAGCGGTTGAGTTCAAGATCTATGTCTTGACTGAGGAGGCTTTGACACATTTAATAAAGTGGTCAATTGCTACTAATATGAACTTTGATCCACTTGAGGCAGTCAGAAGTGGTCCCTCTACATCAATAGACACGTTACTGAACAGTGCTGTAGGTGGTATTGGAGTAAGCTCAAAGAGTTTCTCCAGTGCATGGGAATTTGTGCAAGGTATACATAGTTCTGAATCCTGGTGAACTTCCTTGGACATAGACTCCCAGTAGAATCACTCTATCATGTATGCCAGTGTTTTCTATTATTGTCCATGGCTGACATTCTTGTGAGCTTTCATCACCAGTTCCTTACTGTTGCTGGGTTTTATGTATGGGTACCATTAATTCTAACCATTATTCTGCTGGTTTCCACCAACATGATAAGTGTCTTTGGAGCTCATCTCAGGATGGTCTTCACTTCATCATTTTGTCCTGCCATGGTTCCTTTAATATCCTGATTAGCTCATATAGTTGATCTCTCTCTCCGCTTGTAAGTGAACAATGACAATTGCAATAGTCTGTTAGCATTGATGTGTTTGTCCCCAGATCTGTAAATAATCTCAAAATGTTATCCCTGGAAGTAATACCATTATGGCAAGGCGTCGTTGGGATCCTTCATATTCTGCAACCAGCAGAGCGGCCAAAATTTATCATGAACTTAAAGTGTACCACATGCAGATAAGGTCAGAAATGCTTGACTGCTTAGATCACCACCAAATATTCTCTCTCTGTGATAGTGTAGTTCTTCTCAGCTTTGCTAAACAACTTGGAACAATAATCGATTTTGTGATCCACCCCTTCTTCAATCATTTTGTGCCAGTATTTTTCAATACCAACATCACTTGCGTCAGTGTAAAGGTAAATTGTCTTGATGAAATATGTGTAGGCCAAGATTGGCGCCTCTACCAATATAATTTAACTCCTCGAATTCCTGCCCCTGTTCCAGACCTCATTCATGATTATTTCCTTTGTCAGCAAGTATGTGAGATGAGCTGCCAAGTCCATGAAATCATGGATAGATTGCTGATAATATCTCACCATCATGAGGAACACTTGGATGTCCCTAATACTCTTGGGTGGGTTCATTGCCACAATGGCTTTGACCTTCCCATCAGGGCTTAATTCCTCTAGGGCTGATCTTATGCCCAAGGAACTCCTGTTACCTCTTTAGGAAAGTACACTTGCTCCATTGGAACAACATTTGATGCTTGCAGCTAAGTAAAGTCTTTGTGGAGGTGTTGAAGATGCTCTTGGAAGCTCCAGATGAACATGGTAATGTCATTTAAGTAAATCAACACACTGGACAGCTTGAAATCACCAAAAAGGCAAATTATCACACACTGGAAGGTGGCAGGTGCGCTGCAGAGCCCCTGAGGAATCCTCATGGGCTCAAACAATCCCTGACTACTTATTAGGGCGCATTTTTCCTGGTCCTCTGGAGAGGGCTCCATCTGAAAATATCCTTTGGACAGATCCACTGCTGAGAAGTACTTTAATCTGCTCAGGTGTTTCATAGCATCATCTATGCGTGGGAGCAGATATGAGTCCTTTTGGTCATCTTGTTCAAGCAGCGGTAGTCCATTACTATGAGGTGAGTTCTATCCTATTTAGCATACTATTAGTAAAGGTAAAGCCCAAGGACACTTTGGAGGTCTAATTAGTCCTGCTTCAGCTAGTTTATTCAGCTCTATAGCTTTAACAGAATCTTTAGCTTTTAAGCAGTGGTTGGGCTTTGATTTAAAAGATATAGTATGTCCAGTATCTATTATGTTTATCTTACCCTAGAAGAGTTTATAGTTCTTAGATCTGGTACTAAAATATCATTGAACTCATCCAATAGCTCATCTATCTCCTTCTGCTGTTTGGTGGTCACACCTCCAAAAAAAAAGCTCATTTTAGTCCCCTACAGCATGTACAGATTAAATATCCATGCAACTGGTCGGTCAGGCCTGTGCAATGACTTGTCCTTACTTGACACTTATATATTGAGTCGTAATATATCCTAAGATGATGATAAAATCCCCGAGTAGTTGGTATCATAGAACTCAAGTAAACTCTGGGTCTTTGCTAGTGGATTTCATCATTACTAAAAACTTCCAAGTTGGTAACAGGTGGAATTTTCATGCTGATCAACAGGGTCATCCTGTGTTGATTCCCTGGTAGAAACTCCAAGGTTTTCCTAAAGCTCAGAGGAAGCCCTTCCTCTACACTAACCGCGGATAATAGTTGCTTCATACCCTTCTATATAATAGTATAGTGAATGGGGTAAATTGATTGATATGTCTCCACTAAACATGACCATTACATCGTGGTTTACCATCCTTGTCCTTAAACGCCAGCAGACGTTGATAGCTCAGGATACTATCAAGCTGGTTGTAAAGTTGATCTTCACCCAAACTAAAGGAGAAACTTAATCCTGATTAGAAAATCTTAGTGATCATTATCAAAACCACTACTAACGCCTTTAGGACCATGCGTCCAAATCATAAGGGTAGCGCTGAATAGACTCCTAAATAGTGGTAATGTTAGGTCAGGTAGTTTATTCTTCAAGTTATAGTCAATATCAGGCATGAAGTTCAGCCTCTTCATGAGCATAGAGGATATTATGTTTACTGAAGCTCTAGAGTCTAATACTACTAAGATGCGCATTTTCTGTACCACTACTTTTACTTTTTTCACACTCTTACAAAAAGGGTTTAGTGGTCAGAAATTCAGTGGCAGATTCTACAAAATGTCTCAAAATCAGCGCTTGGTGTGGTCCTGAAGTTATCCTCGCTACCTGGGTCTAAGTTCTTGATAGTTGCTGTTATAAATTTGGCAGTATTCAATAAATACATTGGCAGATTTTTTGCATAGGGTTAACCCACTGAGCAATAGGGACTAATAATATGATGATCGCTGCCCTCAAAACAACAGAATAACTTTAAATAAATATGGAGCACTTGCTCCCACAACCTCTTTCATTAAATGTGTTTTAATACTGCGGATTCTTCTTATTCCGCTTTACTCTTATCCTTCTTAAAAATAAGACTTCTTGATCATTTCATTTCACCTATATTGTAGTGACTTCAGATGCTATTACTCATATAGCTTAGTAATTTAATTCGCCATATTTATTGGCTCTATCAATTCTTCATTTGTTAATTTCACAATCGCCTAATTTAAGGCGATTTCCCAATAACCCAATATCGCCTCAATTTGAGGCACTAAAATTACCATTACTATATCAAATCTCGACGGATTCCATTCAATTTGCCATAATGACCTCGGGCTTAGCATCCAGTCATATCAAATTGACAACATTACCCCTCCTTGACTAGACAATAAGGATTCTATTGTTTGTATGGCTGGAGGAACTTTGCATGAACTCAGTTAATGATCTGACTGCTAGTAGCGTCCTTGATAGTATATGCATCTATGCCAGTCTTCTTAATGACTTTAAATGGCCCAATTCAGATACTGGCCAGCTTATGTTTCCAGCTGAACCCATGTTGATCATGGAATAGGACCATGTCTCCATCTTTGAACTGTGCTAGGTCACTCCATCATACCTGATTGGCAGCCTGGCTTTTGATTCTATTAGCTAGGCTGAACGAGTATGCTTCAGTTTGTAATTTAAATCAGCATATTTGTTAGGACGGTCAGACTGCATTGCAGATCCATACTGCCAGTGTCCTCTACACAAGCATATAAGAGGGCAGGCAGAGCAGGGTGCCATCCGTAAAGCAATTGGAATGGTCTTTTACCCATGGCGGAATGATAAATAATATTATAAGCAAAGATGGCGGTGGACAAAAGGGAGCTTAAGTCTGAGGGTTGATCCACTACTAATTTATGGAGTATGTTCACTAAAGCCCCATTGACCCGCTCCACCATTCCATTAGATTTGGGATGGTATGGGGCTTTCAAAACCCCTCAGATGGCCATTAGCTCATTATGCTTTGCAAAATGTGGGAATTGAAGTTAGTTCCGTTGTCAGTAAGGATGAACTGGGGAAAACCATGACGCTGAATTATACATATCATGACAAACTTGGCCACCGTTAGAGCCCCTAAATCACGTATTGGCCGCGCCTCGGCCCACATGGTCAAGTGGTCAATTGATACCAAAGTGTATTTGGACCAGTTTACCCCTGTTGGGAAGGGACCCACAGCATCAATTGAAATGGTGTGCCAGGCGAAGTTTGGCTTCAATAATTGGTATGAAGTCTTATGGCGAAACGGCTTTTCCACTTGGCACTGGTGACAGGAGGAGATATTATCAAGTACATCGAAGTTCATGCTTTCCCAGTAATACCAAGGTTGAAATAATTCCATGGTCTTATGTACTCCACCATGTCAACCGCTCAGTGTGCGCTCATAATAATATTTGGGCGGGCGGAAAGTCTTGGAATACTCACAGTAGTTGTTCCCTATCCGCTTATACAATTCACCACCTTTCTGGAACGTATTGGCCCTTATTTCGTCCAATACCTTTATGACTGGGGGCAGTTCATTATTGTATTTTCCAAACATCTTATCAAACATAATATCGCTCAGATCTGCCATAAATGCAATCATGGGTAATCTCAATAAACAATCGGCATTCTGGTGTTTTGCTCCAAGTCAATGCAAAATTTCAAAATTGTATGTCTGCAATTTAAGAGCCCATTAGGATAGACGCCCTTCTAGTTCTTTAAGATTTTGTAGACAGCGTAGCGAGGCATGATCCGTTACAACATTGAATTTTACTCTATGTAAGTACACCCAAAATTGTTTATAGGCTTAGATCACCACTAAACACTCACACTAAGTCACAGTATAATTGTGTTCATGACTGTTCAAGCTATGACTGCAATATGCTACAGTATTCTCTTCCCCTTCATCATCTTTTTGGGATAGGACTGCTCCTACAGCAGAAAGGGATGCATCCGTCTGAACAATGAACTCTTTTTCAAAATTGGGATAGTGTGACACTGGTGCCTGTTAACGCCACTCGAAGCATATCAAAAGCACATTGCTGACACTCAGTTCATTAAAACGTAGTGTCCTTTTTTAACAACTCAAATAGTGGGCCCCCAATACAGCTGAAGTTAGGGATGAAGCGCCAGTATTAGCTGACCATTCCAAAAAATACCCATATATCCTGTTTGCTGTTGGGTAGAGTCATTTTATGGATAGTAGCCACCTTGGCTGGTTGAGGTCGCAACCCTGTGGCATCAACTACAAACCCCAGGTACTCCAGCTGATCCTTAAAGAAATGTGTTTTTCCGAGGTTTGATCTTTATGTTGGCCTCAGCTAGCCAGTGGAATACAGCTTCTAAATGATTGAGGTGTTCTGAGAAGGTTCAGGAGAAAACTTTAATATCATCAAGGTAAACAAGGACACACAACAGTTTTAGGTCCCCCAGAATAGTATCCATTGCTCGTTGAAACATAGCTGGGGCGTTACACAGCCCTTGTGGCTCCTGAGTTGGTTAAAATAGACCTTTGGAAGTGATTACAGTGCACTTTTCCTGCTCCGCCAATGGCAACACAATTTGCCAATAGCCTGAGATCAGGTCCATAGCTGAGAAGAAACGAGCTCCCCTAACTGATCTAAAGCGTCGTCAATCTGTAGTAAGGGATAGGAGGCTTTTTTGGTGATGCTGTTGAGCTTTTTGTAGTCTATTACTACGCGGTTGGTTCTGTCCTTCTTTTTAACAATCAGAACGGGTGAAGCCCATGAACTCTTCGATGGTCCAAGCATCCCTTGCACTAATAGCTTGTCAATTTCCTCATTTACTACTCCTTCTACCACCCTTGATTGGCGGATTGGCCTTTACCCGATGGGAGGGTGATCTCAAGTGTCCAGCTATGAACCACCCCCCGCGCGCATCCTAAATCTTTATCATCAACAGCGAAAATCTCTTTATATTTTTGAAATAAAGCGATTGCTCTATTCTTCTGTAATTCTGACAGCCCCATTAATTTGTCACGTGATACTACTGCCATTATATCGAGATGCGGTTTGAAAGGCAGAACAAATTCCTCCAGTGATTCAAAGTCATGAACTGAACTAACCTCCTCAATGGGGATAAAGTGCAAATATGCCGCTATTTGATGGCGGCAGATTTGCAGTGGTACCATTTGTAAATTTGCAAGCAAAACTTTGACCTCCCCCTGCCCTGGTAATATAATACCTGGGGCTACGTGAGGCTCAAACTGCGACTACTGATATGGCCCAATAACATCCCCATAAAGTCCATATGAAACTTCTATCACCAAGTCAGTGTTTACTATAACTTGATGCCCGGATAGAATTGATATAGGTCCAGCAGCTCGGAGCTGCAGCCCTTGATATTCATAAATCTGTTGTGGAAGGGCCTAGGTTTTGCCCTTTAACTGATGGTAGCTCACTGGGATTACTCCGTCACTATAAGCTAGATTGATATTCCCCATATGCACCAGATCATTTGGCACTCCGCTAGAGGTGAAGTGTATTGGGATCCTCTGACCCAATATTTCAAAAGTCTGGTCTGTCATATTGATAACAGCCCCATAGTGTCGCAAGAAAGTGGTTCCAATCAGCAGATCATAATGGCTATTTAGTAACACTATAGCTGGGGCTACCACAACAATAGACACAAACCACAACGGAAGCGCACTGTATGCTCCCTCAGAGACTGTGTTATCCGTTCCAGCAGTTCCATATACCACCCAATGGTCCACAGCCAGTTTTAATGATAATTTAGCCACCAACTTGGTGGAGACTATATTGACAGGGGCACCTGTATACATGATGGCATGGACACAGGTTTTAGCTATAACCAGGTCACAGTAAGTACATTAAGAGTAAGATGCATCTTGACTGTTTGTAACATAGACATTTATGGCATCTCTGTTTTCAAGAAAACCCACAATCCCCTCGCCAATACTGGGGTATTGTGTAATAGTGTTGACTGGACGAGCAACGCTTACCGCTTGCAAGAAAGGGGCATCAGAGGAGGGATCCAATTTTTCAGGTGAAACTTGGTCAAGCATCTGGCAAGCATATGGCTCAAACTGCAACTGGGAACCCTCTTCCGCCATAGCCGCAGACTACACTTGTGTCAAAATATCCACCCCTCCAACTGGTTGCTGATATAAGACTGACACATCAGCCAAGGGAGCTTCCATTGAGTGTACAGGGATAGGTTCAGGTGGGACGTTATGAGTTAAATTAGAAGAAGTAGAAAGTCCCATTTCTACTACACTCTGACTTTTCCCTGATTGTACTGTCCCTGCAGGAGGGAATAACCCTGATGATGAAGACAACTTCTGTCCAAGTGCCCAGAATGACCACACATAAGAAACAATTGATCCTGTAAGATCTGCGTCCATGATCGTTGTGAAATGGCCCATCCCAAAAGTTATACTGAGGTTGAGCAATGTATATAGACCCTTACCGATAGTTGAACTGCTGACAACAACTTCATTTGAGATGAGGCATGTGCTGGTAATAAGGCTGGTGGTTACCAAATGGATGCTGAACTGGAAGAGATGACTTCTTCAAATAAGATGGTCCAGCAGTGGAGAGGATATGGTTCCGCTCTATGTTGGGCAGAGGGAAGTTAGTGGATAACTGGCGCAAGATTAAACAAGTTTAAGCAAAGGGATACCAACTTCTAAATATGGAGCCATGGTAATGAAAAGCTCACGGTATGGTTTCACAGCGGAGGTCAATGCTATGCATACATCTGATTCAGTTAAAGTTCCTGCCCCAATTAACAAATGAGCTTCCATCATAAAGCAATCAGCAAATTTTGAGGGTCTCATTATGCTGAAACCCTATTTGTTAATAATTCTACCTTCCACTGTGCCATTTTCATAGTCCCTCCAAATAACCACAACACAGTATCTTTTACTTTTTGATAGGTAGTGGAACTGGTGGGAAGATAGCAAACAACTTGGTCAGCGCTGTCAACATCCAAAGTGGATATTAATAACTTGGCTTTATGCTGATCTGAAGCTCCTTCCACTGCAAACTCAAATCGCTTAAAAAATCCATGGATGTTTCCATTGCGATCAAATGGAGGCAGCTTATCAATACAAACCTCCTTTAGAAACTCTTTCTTCCACTAGAGCACAGCGTCAAAGGCAAGCTTGAGTTCTGCATATTTAATGGTTTTGGCATCTTGAAAAGACTCCTTGCCAGAGTAAGCCTGATTGAACATGGCCAGCGACTGAGGAAGGATGTTGGTTTTGTTATTGTCCAATGGGCCCCCTGTAGTGAGCACCACTGTTATAAATTTGGAAAATTTGATAAATACGCCAGCAGATTTTTTGCGCAGGGTTAACCCACTGAGCTTTAGGGACTAACAGTATGATGATTGCTGCCCTCAAAACAACAGAATAACTTTAAATAAATATGGAGCACTTGATCCCACAACCTCTTTCATTAAATGTGTTTTAATACTGCGGATTCTTCTTATTCCGCTTTACTCTTATCCTTCTTAACAATAAAACTTCTTGATCATCTCATCTCGCCTATATTGTAGTGACTTCAGATGCTATTACTCATATGGCTTAGTAGTTTAATTCGCCATATCTTATTGGCTTTGTCAATTCTTCATTCGTTAATTTCACAATCGCCTAATTTAAGGCGATTTTCCAATAACCCAATATCGCCTCAATTAGAGGCACTAAAATCACCATTACCCTATTGAATCTCGACAGATTCCATTCATTTCGCCATAATGACCTCGGGCTTATTATCCAGTCATATCAAATTCACAACAGTTGCCATTACCAGCTGTTCTCCTTCTACAACTGAGTTAATAATCCAGGTAGGTTGGTTTTCTTGAGCCAGGTAGGTTAAACTCAATCTATTTCTGTCAATGTTGTTGACTCTTAACTTAGCAGTCAAAGCCACAGCTTTAGGTGCCCCTAACGCGTGATACCCTAAATTGGCTAAATTTTCATCATCATGATCTTCTTCACTCTCAGTATGCAGTTCCACCCAGCTTAATGCATTGGTAGTATTTACTTCAGGTGTTTTGTTCTTTTTTCAGCATTGATTAGTGGATATGATTGATAAAGGAGTCTCCAGGATGATGGCACTTATTGCAGGTCATATCTCAACGAGACAAGCGTTCTGGTGGTTTAGGATTCTTGTTCTTTATTTTATCCCCTTATCATTAGTGATGTATACTGACTTTCTAATCCATCAAGGGGGTGTTCCAATAGCCTTTTACTATATTTTATCTGTCCTATATACAGTTATTAAAGCTATTTTAGAGCCTTTAGGGACATCTCACCCTTCACTGCAAGAGTCATATAAATCTTCAAAGCGGGATACATTTCCAATGAGCTTGGTAGAACTATTTTCGCATTAGGAAAAAACCATAGTTCTCATTGTCCATAACTGTTGAGCTTTAATTTTGTAGTGTTTGCAATTCCAATATGACTGGACAATAATCTTGGAACAGCTATGGCTTATTGGAAAGAATCTGCTGAATATGATATTAGCTACAATTATTTGAGTGCCTTAAAATGAGGCGATATTGTGATATAATGGGTTATCATTGGATTGCCTCTAAATAAGGCGATAAGGCAATAAGGTAATGTTGACATTTGACAAATATAAATTAAATCGCCTACAATTATGGCGATAGAGAGCTAAAGAATAACAAGTCAAAATCGAGGAGTATTGGCAGAATAGGATAGTCCAGGTTATGAGAGTGGTATCATCCAAAGCCGGTGTATATAAGTGAGATGGGCAGTGCTTTTCTTTCCCATTACTATCACTTTTAGTAACATGATTCTATGCAATTTCTCCGAGATTGACAATCATTAAGGAATATGAGCAAATTTGTCCGCAACAATACTAGTTGGGCAAAAGTGGCCAGCACAAAAGGCCCAAAGCCCTCCCAACCTGCCGGGGAAAATGCCCCAGCAGAATGTTGACACACCCTCTCACCAAAAAGGGTGAGTACAGCGCCACACCCAGAGTTTTGCAATTCCTGAAAAATGGGTGCATATACCAAAATTGAACACTCCCAACCCTTTTCCTCCCTCGAGCATTGCTTTAGAATTATGGTCAGTGATACTTCCCTCAAATCATGGGAAAAAATTAGGGAGGCCTTCTCCACGACTTTCCCAAACACCATCTTGGTAAATTATAAAAATATACATAGAGGATGGGTGGATGTTGGGTTCATGTCCATCGAAGAAGCGGCAGAAGCAGCAAAAATCATATTTTCCATAAATATTAACAATGAAGACTGCACCATCTGCACGGTGCGCACACGATGGAATGAGGCAAATGACCTATTCATTATATTTGACTGACTCCTGAGCACCGTGCACTGTGATATCCTCGCGGATTAGCTCTGTGGACGCCTCAAAGGTTACGGCATAATCAAACAGTTCGAATTCAAGAAATTCCCCCTCCTGCCCCACCTGTGCACAGTGAAGGCAATAGCCACTATTGAACCCGATCAGGACGTGGTAGAGGATATCACCCTCATTCCCCGCATGGCAACCATCAACCTTCCCAATGGCAGCATATCTCACCCCTTCCATATCACACCAGAACACACCCCACCTATCTGCAAATTCTGCTCAGCTATAGGCCACAAAGACCACACGTGCCCCATCAAGTGCGGGATTGAAGCACCAGAATTTTGTGAGGACAATATGGATGAAACAAGCCCAACTTTCAGCAAAATTAAGGACTCCACTTTCGCCTTCTATTGGGGTGAAAGAGCTGATGTCAATTTGGTTGAGCCCATTTCGCGCATGGACTGCCATCATGCACAGACCACCTGCAAGCAGGCTGCAAGTTCCACCGAGACCCAAACCCACACCACAATTTCCCCAGAACAGATTCAGGTGGATGCCATGGCAGCACAGCGGAATAACCAATCAAATCCCCCACACATAACCCAACATAACCAAAACAATAAATTTTTTTGACACAACTAATCAAACACCTCCAACCAAGCAGGAGCAGATCCACCTTGCACCACTGTGGATCCTCACAGCCAATCACGTGTGATAAGCGATGATATGGAAGACCATTTCAGCCAAATCACAATGTGACAACACTTATGCAAAAACTCAACCACCCCAACTCCTAGTTTCTGCCCATCAAACCTATAGGCAAGCAACAAAACTTTTTTCGCTGATGGGGCAAGAGCCAACCCATGCCAAGCCCAAACTCCACGGAGTAATCTGAGCCAGAAGAAACCAAACAAATCTAGTACTAAGACCGCCGACCAACACACTGGAACTAATCTGGCTAATTGGCCCCATACTCGTAGTATGACCCATGATAAGGAACTGGGTGACCTCAGCGGGTCTCCCCAGCATTCCTGATGTGCGGACTACTGCAATCAACATAGGGAAACTCAACATCGCGGGAGCCAAGGCCCCCAAGTCCCAGGCCAAAAAATTGGCTTTCCTGCGCAATATCCCCGTGGACATCTTGGCCATCCAAGAACCCCACTGCCCACCGGGGGAGGAGGAGTCATGGTCAACCATGCTCCTTCTGGCCAAATCCTTTTGGACATACCACTGTGGGGTGGTAATTTGAACAAACTGTGACCCTCCAGTAAATATCTGAAGCACATCCTTCCACCTGGAGGGACGGCTGCTTCTAGCAGACCTCAAGTAGAATGGAGAAAATTTTTCTATGGCGTGTGTGTATGCCACAAATGATCTGAACAACCGCTAGAAAATTTTCTCCAATATCCTCTCAATCCCTTTCCCTGAGGCAACATTTTTCGCGTGAGATTTCAAAGGCTGGCTTAACATCATTACCAACCGCTGGCCCAAGTCTAAGGCTATACCCTGCGGCCACACAGAACTACGCATACTAAAGGCAACGCTGGGCCTATGTGACACCATTCCCAAACAAGCCCCCACCCTGGCCAACATGACGAGGCCCCACCACAACAATAACCAGCTGGTCTCAATGACCCAGATTGACCTGATGCTCGCCCCTATAGACCTACGGCACCAAATATCAGACTTTACAACAACAATTATCCCTTTCTCCAACCACCGGATGGTCTCAATAGCATTATCATCCTCAGAAAAATAATAAAAAGCCACCAACCTGGCACAGAGTTCACCCGAGCACCATCCATCTTCCAGAGCTTAACTTTGGATTGAGAAGATGCTAACAACACAGCAAGAAAGGCAAACACCCAATGGGAACCCTATCACCGAGTGGGAAATATTAAAGGTTCGCACAACCAAGAAAGTCTGCCACCTGAACTCCAGAAAAACAGCTGCAATGTCTGCGACAATCAACAAAGCTATCAGACAGTTTCAACACTTAGAAAACAACACACCTCGCGAGGGATACACCCCCCATTAGGGCCACCTGTGGTTCCAGCTATCTACACAGGTAAACTTTATCTTTAGAAAACACCAGCATTACACCAAAGTATGCTACAAATCAAAATACATTTTATCTGGAGAAACTCACACGGCCCAATTTGACGCCATTTTAAACCAATTTCAACTTCGGCGACTTGCATACAGGTACGCCAAGCAGATGACACACTGGCATCCACACCATCGGAAATATTGACTGAATTACACCGATTTTACACCTACCTATACACAGCGGATTTTGCATCACCTAGAGAAATTGAAAAAAAAATTTCATCCGCTATTATTGATACTATAGCTGGTCAACCAGACCTTTTAGCACCCATCATTAAAGATGAACTATGGGAGGTAATAAGATCAACCCCGTGCAACAAATGCCCTGGGCCTGATGGCCTACCATATAAATTTTTCAAAAATATTTTGAATATATCGCACCAATACTACTGACAACTATGAATAAGTGCCTGGAAGACACATCCCTACTACCTGGCGGCCAAGATGCGTATGTGGACACACTCTTCAAAAAGGAGACCAGGCAGACCTAAACAACTGGCATTTAATTGCTCTCACCAATACCAACACCAAAATACTAACTAAAATCTTAGCCAAACGTCTGGGTTGCATTGCTCAGACAGCCCTCTCCCCATCAGTTTGGCTTCATCCCAAATCGCTCAATATGAGATAACATCCACACAATTGCCAACATCTGTCAGCTAACCCCACAGGCGCCCTTGCTTTCTTGGACTAAAAGAAAGCATATGACCGAGTGCAAAGGGGTTACCTAGAACAGTGTCTAAAGGCTTTCAACCTACCACCCCGCTTTATAAACTGGGCGCTCCTCCTAACGCGCTCAGCCAGGTTTGCAATCAGAGGCCCAGGCTTCCTAACTGACACCATCACCCCCCCAAAGGGGCCTTAAACAAGGTGACCCGCTTAGCCCCCTACTATACAATTTTACCCTTGACCCCCTCCTCTGCATTGCAAACTCAAAGCTCACTGGAATCAGGTCGGAGGGACAACTACCAACCAAAATGCTCGCCTTTGCTGACGACTGCGTTGTTGGAGTCTCAGGAAATAGGGATGCCAAGCGATTGAGCGCATTAATTATCAGTATGAGTCAATAAGTAGCGCCATGCTGAACAAACAGAAAACAGAGGTAATTGTAATGGGCAAATTCAGTTCGAACTGGGCCCCAAACTCCCACCACCACACAAACCAACCAACCACACATCCAACCACAAAACAACGATCCAAGCCACTAAAACCACTTTGTCTACCCTTTGCACACCACCCCGCCACCAACCCAGTCCGTCATCTGGGCATATGGCTCGAAGCCTTTGGATATTCACTTGACACCATCAGAACCAACATTTTGGACAACATAGCAAAAAGAATGACATGTATGCGGAGGAGTAAAGCTAGTCTAACCGGAAGAGTTGTGTTAGCCAACTCCCTGATCTTGTTAAAGTTACAGTTTGCTGCCCACGCAGTTCCCTTCTCCGCCAACTTTACCAACGCAGTCTACAAGCTCCTGCAGAACTGGCTATGGTCTGGATACCGCGCACCTGTCAGGCTGGAGACCATGTACAGCCCACTGAAGAAAGGCAGGATGGGGCTGCCCAACTTCATGGAAAGAGCAACGCAAATCCTAGGCTCATGGTGAGCTCCTACAACGTCACCCATCCCACCATCCCCCCACTGGGCTAAGGCAGCCCAAGCCAATTTCGCAAGGGCACTACATCTGAGGTCCCCACCAACCCTGCAACCCTGATGAAGTACCTTACAACACATCCAACCGCCACTGGACCGCACAACACCAACCAGTATTTCAAATGCATCTTATACAACCTAAGACAAGGGGATTGAGCTTCTCCTATGCTCAGCAATCCTAAGACTTTCCCCCTCAAGCTGGTTACATGCAACTCTACAGGGACAAACAGTGTCTAACGCGCCTTCCCCACTACCACCCTTTCCTCTTTCCCAGATTGACTACTTAGACCACCAAGACGTCCCATATGACTTGCGCACCCAAAAGCAGGTGTGGGACCTCGTCACCTGCCCCCTCTTATCCCCACAAGTGTGCTCCACAGTGTGGCGATACATGCGCCATACGTTTAGAACAGCTGACCGTACTTTCTCAATGTTCAAGACATGCACCATCTGTGGCGGACCCAACACACTAGCACACCGCCTGGAAGAGTGCCCGCCATCCGCGCATATCTGGGCCAACGTGATGCAACTGTTTCAACAATCACCTACAACCAAATTCTGACTATCCCGCGATATCCTGGCACTCAACATGGCCTCGCCTATCCCTCAGGCACTAAGGGCTCTAATTGTGAGCATTGCAATATGGTCCATTCACACAATTACCCTCGACGCCTTCAACGGGATCCTCCACAATTTCAACCAAGCCATCATCAGGTTCCACAGCCATTTGGCCGACCACTTCCAAGCATGGCTGTTCAACTCACTCCAAAACAAATGGAAGAAATGGATGGGCAACTGGATTCCAATCTGGTTCCTTCGCTATGACATTTGAAACCTCACAGTCTTCATAGGAGGTACACCCTACTAGCCCCTGAGCTGCCATGCCACTTAAGGTCTAGTCACCCACCACCCGTGGCCCCCCAGCCACACCCAAGTGTGCCAAGTCATATTTTTGATTTCCATTGTTTTGCGCTTTTTCCCTTTTCTGTTTCCCACTTTCCTCTTCCCTACATATTGGATGTGTCTGTCCCCTGGTCGGCCATCCTCGTATAAATAACAAAATAAGTGAGATGGGCAATTGAGAGAAAAAAGGCTGTTAATAGTAGAGAGAGTGTAACTGAAAAAGGTCGATGTATTTATTTATAATAAATGAAAGAGTCGTTGGGGCAATTTCTCCTATCTTTGATATATTTTCAAGTGTGTCCAAAGGACTGAAAATCCTTACATTGTCTGTCTGTTGTTCAGTGGGTTCAACCTATACAAACAATATGGTGGATCCTAACGATACCACCTGATTTTATAACAGTGGTGCTCACTACAGGGCGCCCATTGATCAACCACCAAGTACTCCGGATCTATAGTCACCAGCCATGTCTTATACAGCCTGTGTTGCTATGATGTCTTCATGAACACCGCACCAGCTGGGTATGAGGAACTCAAACTCACCTTAGACGCAGTGCTCCAAAAACAGGATGAACTTCTTCAAGAATGAAATATTGTCATGCACCAGCTTGATAGTACGTTTAGCCAAATGCACATTCTGGGACAAAAAAACAAGGAACTTTCCAACTGGTTGGATGATACTACTTAATGGCTGCAGCGTGCATAGAGGAAGTTGACCAGTGCCTCTTGGTCTTCTCACTGAGACGAGGATGAACAACAAGGGGGGCAGCATATGGGGAATAATATGACGCTGGTCAGAGCTACTACACCCAGGATGGTAGTACTGGATACAAATATGAGTTGAAGCACCAATTCCCTCAAGTTATGGCAGTGCCACCCATGGCAGAAGGCCACGCTACCCCTGAAGTGGTGGACATCCTGACTTCTGGTGGTCCATCTTCTCATTGGGATACTGCCTTTGGATCCCACCCATTCCTCAGTATGACCCAAAAAGCTGTGAATAGGATGAGGAGGTTAATATCAAGAAACTACCTCCATCTGATCGCAATGGGAATATTCATGGTTTCTTCAAATGGTTTGAATTTGCAGCTGAAGGTGCATCCAATAGATGGTGTAAAGATCAACAAATGTTACATGAATCTCATAAGGTGGGGATTATGAGATTTGTGTGTGTTGATAGTTGCATTTCCGTTATTCCAATTAGGATTTTCCTATTTGGGTCAATAACTGAATAAAATTTAAAATAAATAATTATCTGATTGGTTGTCATTCTGAGGTTCCCCTTTAATTCTCCATCGAGTTGCCTGGATGCCATCAATTCTGGAGGCTTTTGCACCCCTCATTACCTCCAATTTGTTAAGCCTTTTTTGGTAGTAATTCATCTGAGGTCAGCCCCAATGGACCTCAGTATTAAAATTATATTCTGACTTTGAGTCTACTCAAATAAAGGCTGTTATTCGCTTGATCCATTTATTTAGTTTTATTTATTTAGAATAAGGATTGGGGGTGCAGATGGCAGTGCGATGAGGAGGAGAGGAAGGGGTGGACGCGCCGGGATCCTCTTGAGAGTGGCTTTGCCCTTGTGAGAGGGTAAGGAGCCAGAGTGGCCTGAAGCGTCAGAGGCCAGTTGGCCGCACCTTGGCTGGGTAACCCCGAGGCAACAGAGGCTGCAGGGATGCACCTCAGCCCGGGGGCCCAAGGAGACAGAGGCCAGTGCACCACACCTCAGCCTGGTATATCCGGCAAGGCTGTCCATTTGGACAGGACCATTTGGAGTCAGTACGGCCATATATGGGGGTAAATGTTAGGACTGGTGGCGGGCTGGGCCTTGGGAGCCCAGTTCATTACAGATGGAAGGCTAAACTGTTGACATCTTACTTGGATGTTGGGAGTGCCAATCAAGTCACCTGTTACCTCCCAAGTATCTCTGTTTTGTATAGGAATGTAAAATATACCATGCTTCACCTGTTTGGGGTACCTCAAAGATGTCACAACAGAAAGCGGAATTCTTAACAATTGGATTCCACCAAAATGAGACTCTCCTGGAGCTCGCTGATCAATTTATGATGGAAGCTCACATGCTGATTGGGGCAGGATACTTAGCAGAAGCTGACATGTGCATTGTCATGACCACTGCAGTGAAGCCATACCAAGAGCTTCACAATGTCATTTCGCCACTTTTGGATGACAACGTTCCCCTGCTCAAAATTATACAATTTTTGCATCACATATACCTTAACTTTCCACCACCAAATATGGAATGGAAGACTACCGCCCCTACTGTGCTCTCATATTCAGGAGAATACTCTCGTCTGACTCACGTTCTGCCTAGCAACCCTCACCCTTACTATATCATTGTGCCTCATCCTCATCTGAATTATACTCAACTGTTTGATCATTGTCCAGGGACTAGTTACAAAACCGTCAGCAACCCAGCTACCAACCAGGACCTAGTTATGCCAAACGTTAGCAATCATCTTACTGATCTGGGCCTGGTTATGTCAAACAACCCCAAACTTTCTGACCTGGCCCCTTTTATGAGAATCAAGGATGTGGCTCTTATGGGCTCAACTGTTACAAATGCGGCCTCCCTGGTCACTTGGCAAAATTCTGCCATAACCGCCATGTGCACTACGTACACCAAGATCAATACTACGAGGGAAAAGATGGAGCAGAGTAGAGATGGGACTCTCTACCTCCATGATTCTCACCCAAAACGTCCCTGAACCAATAGTATTTTATTTTTCAGAAGTCCTTTAGTACGATGACAGAATTTTATACCAGCGTTCATTTGGGGAAGTAAAAGTAACTTGAGCTCAATCCAAGGCTGCGGCAGATGAAGGATCCCCAGAATAACCAAAGCCATATGCCTGTCAAATGCTTGATCAAGCTTCCTCAGACAAGCTGGATTCTGCCGCGGATGCGCCAACTCTGAAAGGAGTAAACGTTGCCCTTCTGGTAGACGCCATTATCAAAGAACATCCCAAAGTTGGTGAGGGGATAATGAGCTTTCTTGAAAAAAGAGATCCCATAAATGTCCACATATTAAACAGTCAATAAATTCTTATTCTTAGTGTACGTACTGTGATATTTTTGTAAAAAATATAGGGTTTGAGCTATAATAGATACTGGTGCTCCAGTTAACATAGTTTCCACTAAGTTGATGGTGAAGTTAACATTAAAGCCTGATGTAGACCATCAAATGTTGTATGGAACTGCTGAAGCTGAAAGAACTGTCTTTGAGGGGGCTTACAGTGCGCTACCTCTGCACTTTGGGTCCATCATCATTGTAGCTCCGGCAATTGTGCTACCAAACAAAAAGTATGTCTTGATAATTGGAACTGCTTTCCTGTGACATTTTGGGGCTGTCGTTAATATGACATAGGAGACCTTGCCATTTTGGGACAGTGGATCCCAATTTACTTCACCTCTAGCGGAGTGACAGAGGATCCAGTGCACATGAGCCAGATCAACCTTGCATATAGTGACAGGTGATGCCAGTCCACTATCATTGACTAAAAACAAGACTCGTCTCCTTCCCCAGCAGATATATGAATAGTAAGGGATTCCTCTCTGAGCTGTAAGGCTCATATCTATTCCTTCTGGACATCAAGACTTAGTGAACACTGAGTTAGAGGTGGAAGTGCCTATTGGGCTATATGGTGAAGTCATTAGGCTCTATCATCAAACAAGGTTTGAGCCTAATGTGGCTCCATGAGTTATACTTCCAAGCCATGGAGAAATTAAGGTTTTGTTAGCAAACCTCCAGAACAAACCAATGCAAATCCGCTGACACCAAATAGTAGTGTATTTACATTTGACTCAAATAGAAGAGGTCTTTCAGGTTCATGATTTTGGTTTGTTGGACGAATTTGGTCTATCAGTTGAGGCACCAGCTGGTGTAATGACGGTGGTACCACAGAGTAATTTAATAGGGCTATTGGAAGAACAAAAATACCAAGCAATAGCTTTATACTATAAGTATAAGGGGATTTTTGCTGTTGATAATCATGACTTAGGATGTGCTCAGGGGTGGTCCATTGATTGGACGCAAGAGCTCATCCCCCTATAAGGTCTTAACTGATCCACCAATTGAGGGCAGAGGAAGATGTTGTCACTAATGAAATTGACATGTTGCTAAAGCAAGGGATGCTTGAACCATTCAAGAGTCCATGGCTTCACCTATTCTGATTGTAAAAGAAGGACAGCACCAACCGCGTAATAATAGACTACTGGAAGCTCAATAGTATTACAAAAAGGACTCATATCCCTTGCCTAGGATCAACAATGTTTTGGATTGATTAGGGGGAGCCCATTATTTTTCAGCAATGAACTTGATATCAGGTTACTGGCAAACTGACCTACCCATGGCGGAACAGGAAATGTGCACTGTAATCACATCCAAGGGCTTTTTCAACTGACTTGGATGCCTCAAGGGCTGTGTAACGCCCCAGCTATGTTTCAGCTATCCATGGACATTATTCTCAGTGACCTGAAGCAGTCATGCGTCCTCATATACCTCGATGATATTAATGTTTTTAGAACCTTTTTGGAGCACCTCGATCACTTAGAAGCAGTATTCCACCAGCTTGCTGAGGCGAACTTCAAAATTAAGCCTCAAAAATGTAATTTTTTCAAAGATCAGTTGGAATACCTGGGGTTTTGGTAGACTCTAAGGGGCCTAAACCACAGCCATCTAAGGTGGAGGTTATCAGCAAAATGACTACACCTAATAGTAAATGAGACATACATGTATTTCTGGGAATGGTCAGTTACTACTGGCGCTTCATCCTAACTTTAGCAGTATTGGAGGACCACTATTTGATTTGTTAAAAAAGGACGCTGTGTTTGAATGGACAGAATGTCATCAATATGCCTTTGATACACTTTGTATGGTGCTGATCAGTGCACCAGTTTTACATTATCTGAACTTTTATAAGGAGTTTATCATTCATGTGGGTGCATCCCTTTTCCGCTTTTGGGGCGGTACTTTCTCAGAAAGATGACGAAGGAGAGAAGCATCCCATAGTAAATTACAGTCAAAGTCTGAACTGCCATGAGTGTAATTATACTATGAACGAGTGGGAGTGCTTAGAGGTGATCTATGCGTATAAGCAATTTAGAGTCTACTTGCATGGGGTAAAGTTCAATGTTGTAACAGATCACGTGTCATTATGCTGGTTGCAGAACCTCAAAGAACCTGAAAGCTGTTTGGCTCGATGGGCTTAAGCTGCAGGCTTATGACTTCAAGATCCTTCATCACTCAGGAGTAAAGCATCAGAACACTGACTGTTTATCTTGATTGCCAACTGCTACCATGACGGCGGACCTCAGTGACGTGATGTACAATAAGATGCTCAGCAGAAAATATGACGACGAACCGCCCCAAGTGATCAAAGCATTAAATGAGATGTGAACAAATACCTCCCAACGGAATGGGGAACTGTACAGGCGGATCAGCAATCATACGGTGGTTTCTGTGACCCTCAGCACAGCTGGGAATTATTATAAGCACCCACAAGGCAGTTGGACATGGTGGGGTGTGCAAGACAATGGAGTTTTTGCGCCTTCAGTACTATTGGGAAAGCATGAGCTTCAATGTGCTCAAAACCATTTCCTGTTGCCATCAGTGCCAAGTGGAGAAGCCATTCCGCTGTAAGACTTCATACTGAGTAGTGAAACCACATTTTGCTTGGCACATGGTTTCCCTAGATGTTGTTGGTCCCTTGCCAACAGGAACCAACCAGTGTAAGTACATTTTGGTGGCTATAAACCACTTAACTAGGTGGGTTAAAGCGAGGGCAATACGGGATTTGGGGTTAGTCACAGTGGCCAAGTTCATAATGGAATGCATTATTTAGTGAAACGGCTGCCCTCAGTTCATTCTCATTGATAATGGAACCAACTTCACCTTGCACATCCTCCCCAAACTGAACGAGCTTATGGGTATCCATGGGGTCTGATGACTCCATACCACCCCAAGTCCAATGGAATGGTTGAACGGGTGAATGGGACTTTGGTGAACATACTATGAAAATTAGTAATGGATCAACCTTATGATTGGTTCTTCCTTTCCAATGCCATGTTTGCCTATAACATTAGCTACCATTCAGTCACAGCGAAGAGTCCCTTCCAACTACTATACAGCTGGCACCCAGCTCTTCCGGCATTGCTTTATTTGTGTGTAAAAGACACTAGCGGAATGGAACCCCACTGCTATTTAACTAACCTTGCAAACACTCTGATCAAATCGCAAACTGAAGCATATTCCTTCAGCTTAGCCATAAAGATCAGGAATTAGGCTGCTGATCAAGTATTTCATAGAGGGTTGGCACAGTTCAAAGAAGGCGAAATGGTTCTCTTCCATGACCAACATGGGCTTGGGCAGAAACACAAGCTGGCCAGTATTTAGATTGGTCCATTTGAAGTTATAGAAAAACCAAGGTCAATGCATATCCCATCAAGGACCCCACAAGTGGTTGGATCATCAACTGAGCGCATGCAAAGTTCCTCTGATATACAAGCAATAGGAGCCTTATTGTCCAGTCAAGGAGGGGGTAATGTCGCGATTCCAATATGACTGGGCAATAATCTTGAAACAGATAGGGCGGATTGGAAAGAATCTGCCGAACATGATATTAGCTACAGTTATTTGAGTGCCTCAAGAGGAGGCGAGATTGGGATATAATGGGTTATTATTAAATTGCCTCTAAATAAGGCGATAATGCGATAAGGTGATGTTGACATTTGACAAATATAAATTAAATCGCCTACAATTAGGGTGATAGAGAGCTAAAGAATAACAAGCTGAAATTGAGGAGAATTGGCGGAATATAATAGTCAAAGATATGAGAGCAGTATCATTCAAAGCTGCTGTATATAAGCAAGATGGTCAATTGAGAGAAAAGAAGATGTTAATAGTAGAGTGAGTGGAACAGCAAAAGGTCGCTGTATTGAATTATAATAAATAAAAGAGTCATTGCAGCGATTGCTCCTATTTTTAGTACATTTTCAAGTGTGTCCAAAGGACTGACAATCCCCACATCATCTGTCTGTTGTTAAGTGGGCTCAACCTGTATGAACAATATGGCGTATTCTAATGATACCATCAAAAATTATAGCAGTAGTTATAGACGTTGTTTTCTACTGAATTTCTCTTCCCCATTTTTAAGTAGGAACTCTTGCATCATTTTTTGGACATCTTGTTTGCTACCAGAGTCTGAGAGAAAGATTTTAATCACTTTCGTCCAAGTTAGTCCAGGTTGTGGGCTTGCTCTTAGGATCTCTTGAGCCTCTTGATTCATGCACCATTGAGCGTGGCAAACCTTTTAACATTCACTAGAACCAAATGTGTTGCTCTCATACATCTGGAGTAACCGGTAATTGTTACTTCTCCTGGTGTGTACATGACCTTAAAGTAAAGTTTAAAGTTAGGGTTTTCTTCAATAGGGCGGCATGCATCATGATTGGTTAAATTGCAGTAAGTTGAGTGGCCAATACTAGTGTCTCTAACCAAGCAACTGATGAAAGTTAAAGTAGGTTCTGTATAGTATACAGGTGAGCTGTCAACTTGTCTATACTCTTGTCTATATTAAATAACATGCTGTCATGATGTCCTAAGCACTCTCTATAATCAATAAGAAGAATATTTTTCCGTAACCTTTTCTAAAATATAACTTAATCCTCTATATTCTTAACAGAAGCTTCAAGCTTCACTATGAGTTATGGTCCTCTCATGATTATAGTGGAAACAATCTAAGCTCTTCTAGTGGTCCCTTTGCCGCGCTCAAGATGGTTTAATAGATCATGCACTTCTAGTTCAAGGGTACAGAGTCTCAAATGGATCGAATCTTCACCTCTCACCAGGAGTTTAAAGGAAGCATATCCTTGATACACTTCCATATACGCTTCATAATCTAACTGCTTTTGAGGTTTTCATGATCTCTTTAGCCTGATGATGCCACCCCTGTAGTGAGCACCACAGTCAGCTCACGTTCTTAACTCACTTAACTTGTGAGGCTGATTTCTCAGGGGATCTGTTCCACACAGATTAGGCACCAGACAACCGTTGTGAAGGTCATAATCATCCTCAGTATGCAAATTCTCTACAGATGCTACCCGTTGTAGCATCACATCTTTCATTTATTGTTTGCACCCATGGCAAAACTTTTGTTGAAACACTCTGACATTTCCTCTTTACATTGGCCCTCAGGACACAATGGAAACTAATCCATCCTCTCCCTTGGCAGCTTGGATTCTTCATATCTTTTTAGATGAGTGTCCTGTTCAAACAGAGCTGATCTCAGATTAGTTACTGTATTCTGCTCAATTGCTAATACCAGACTGGTTACTAGAGATTAGAACATATAAACCACTATAATTGAAATAAAAAGAATAAACTGAGTTTCTGCTGAAAGGTTTTTTTATTAAAAGTAATAGTAAAGTATTTTTATACTTTTTTATAAAAATAAGGATATAATATGAATGAAAATTGTAAAGTAAATTGGGGAGTTAGGTAGCAATATTGGGATTTTTAGGATCCCCTAGTGAGTTAGCGTTTTATTGATACATTAGTTGTTTTCTCCATTTGTTGGAGTTCTTGTATCTAAGAGCTCTTTCTTACAGTGATTACCCCTGAACCTGAATTTCCAGAGACCCGTTCTTTAGTCCCTAATTCTGAGTTGTGGGATGTATATTCTTCTATATTCTTCTAAATTATTTTTTAGTTACCCAATTTTTTAATATGATCAAAACTTTGGGTTTGTGCAATGTCAAGCCTTCAGAGCACATCACATCAGGTTTTCATATGACACTCAAAATTGATTGATTGCTATTTTTGGTAATATTCATATGAGAGCCTAATTATTCCCATTGGGGTAATTCAGTTAAGTCCTTACATCATCATTGACAATTTGCAAGTTATTTCTCTCTTAAAAAGTAAAAAAGGGGTTAATTTTTCATAGGCATCTCTGTTGATGTTGTCATCTTCACTAAATAGATCTTGTTGAGAGTCTAGTATCAAATTATTTTTCATGCGTTTTCTTAAACACTTAGCAAATTTCTTGGTACAGTTTAATCTATAAAAGGATGTTAGACAATTCCGTCTTCATTGGGTAAATTTCTCACACTTCCGCCAGTTTGGGATTAAACTCTGTTCATTCAGCCGTCAATGGATGATCTGCTGGTGCCATTGAGGCCTCATCTGTGACACTTATGCTTCCTGAAAGCTAAATTAATGGCCCTAAGAATGTAAAATTAAACAAACAGCCACTACCAAAGCAGACATAAAGGAGTGTGTCACTCCCTTGGCCTCAATGGGTATTTCAGGGGTAGAAATTGTTAGGGTTTAAAATGTAAGTGGATATTTGAGTTATAATTTATACTATAAAAGAAAAAATAACCCAAAACCTACAGGGTTCACGGATGTTGTAATATACTTATGGGTTAGGGCAATGGCTTAGCAAGATTAAATGCACTAAAATGGACTGCGTTATTCTTGATCAATTCATTTAAGGATTCAAATTTCTGACTTTAGGTTTAATCATCCAAGACTAGTTTTTGGTTATCCAATTCTGCCTTAATATCCTAGGTATCTGTTGACGCGTTTAAAGCCCATTGTTAAACATTTTTATTCAAACGTCTACTAGTATGAATTTGAAATGTATCTCTCTACACTTGGTGCACTTCAGGTATCAAATCTTTTAAAGCCAATAATGCTCCTTGTTGAGCGGTTGACTGGAAGAGAATTTACCTTTGTACCATATACTTGAAGTATACCTATGAATCTAAACTGAGTTTTTTGATCTTTCATACATAATAATATGCTGAAAAAGTGATATTGATGATTTTGGTCCTTGAGTTAGTTGTAGTGTGGGATAATTCAAACAGGGAGGGAACAGATGCCACCCATCTTTCATCCAAGATATGCCCAAGTCATTTATCTTAGCAAGAAATAGAGCCTTAGGGTTGATTTTTCCTTTTTTGTTATAAAGGGGTGGAGATCCTATCAAGCTTAGTTGCTTGGCCTGTAACCTTACATTACCATTTTCTATAAGATCAGATCCACCCCCTATAAGGGATGTACCAGGGAGCAGTTTTTATGGGGAATTGGGAGCTCAATTGCCATGATGGCTGATTTTTTAGGTGATAGGCGAGGGGGCTTTAGGGTTCAAGTGTGGAATTTTAATTAACACATGGCAGTGAGCACAATTTTTTGGAAGCGGCCAGTTGTTCTGATAAGCTGTGTACCATTTTATGGCACTAGGCATTGTACTCCACGCTTGACTCGCCATGAGTCTAAAATAAAGCTCCTCTTCAAATTCTGGTGCTTTTATTTCCAAAATGGGCTTAACCTCCACTAGCTTTTTGTCTTTAAAGGGAAAAAAGTGCTTCATTGAAGAAAATGTGGATCTTCCAGTGCGGCGGCAATTCTAAGTGTAATCCAGTGTTAAAACTTGTGGATAGGGATTGGCTAGCTTGTTTGTGAGCCAACTTCTGAAAATGGACTTTAAGGTGAAGTTTTTTGTGTCCACCATCACTAAGTTACTGATGATAGTTAAGGGCATCACAGCATTTCTTGTCAGAAAACTGCTTGGCGTCATTAGTTGATTTGGTCAACTGTTTCTGGACCTGCTGCTGCACTTTCTTGATATGTGCTGCAAAGGCATCCACATCTAGCATGTTGCTGCGTATTTTAGCTAAATTCAAAGATGGGGTTGTACCCTAAGTTGCCATTCATTTGAGATGCCCAGTTGATGAATGTATGTAGTTGTTGATGAAAACTGAGCTAGAGTGAGGTAGGCTGCTTATGTGATATAGGATAAGGTAGCGTAGAATTGGAGGTATTGCTCTAAAAACTGGTTTGTTTATATAGTTTGGTCATTGTATAAAGGAAGGTAATCTAAAAATCTACATAGGGTATTTTAACATGTCACACATAGCGTCTCAAAATTTTGAGGTAAACTGAGGTCCTCTATTGCTGATCACCCCCTATGGCAATCCAAACAGTGAGAATACATAAGATACAAAAGAAAGCGACATATCTTTGACTTAATTGTTGTCAGGCAATGGATGAATATGGAATACTTTATGAAGTGATTACTACTACCATGACCACGTCAAAGCACTGGAACGTTAACAAACCCTTTATTAGATCCACAGAGATTAAGTCCATTTGCCTTTTGCTTGTCAAAGGGGTGGAAATGTCCGTACTGATTTTCCTATCAGAATCAGAGTGGGAACAATTCAATCATCCCTCTAAAAAAGCTGGAATGTCCTTCTTAAGTCCATTCCAATCATAACCACATTTAAATAAGTTAACGCACTTCTTTACACCTGGAAAGCACCATTGTTTTATAATCATGATGATCCTTTATGACGCGGGAATGCAGGGCAGAAGCGACTAAAAATTGACCATAGGATTAGCTTATCATATATTTTGGGAATACCCATCATAAGAGCCTTATCAGATTCAATTTTGTCCAGAAGATCAAACTCTTCAGGGTCAGATGACTGGAACGCCAATACATCATCACGTAGAGAATCTGAGTTGTCAGAAGATGTTGGGCCAGTTTTGCATTAAACACATTGACCAACGGGCGCAGAAGAGGTAACAGGGAAGTTGGTGAATGTGGTAACAAGGTGCTTGGTTTTTGGAAATTAGAGTGGAAGGAGCCACCGCGGAAATGACTTGATGAGTTGATGTAACTATTTGTTTGTTAAGATCACAGTGAATAATATGGAATTAATCATTACCAACTTGACTCATTAGGGATTATGACTAAGGATATTGGCAGAATGTGGGTGGACCCCTTGACAAATTCATATTTGAAATCAAAATTAAGGAGCTCCTGGTGTGTCTGGGTCTTCCTGTGTACCACCTTCTGTGGCTTGTGCTATTAGATCAGCGACTTGTGGTCAGTGAGCACCACAAAGTATGCTTGTCTCCATGCAATAGATAACGCCAGTGCATCAAGGCTCAGGCGACAGCAGACAACTCTTTTATATAGATAACCTATGAGCGTTCAGTTACACTAAACTTTCATTGTAATTTTAAAGGTATTATTGGCAGTCATGTGCTTGTAACAAGAAACCCCGCCGCATTCCAGAGTTATCACACACCAAATAAAAGGTTAATCTTCATCAGTGTGATTAGGACAAGCGCAGAGGAAAAGATACCTCTAATTTTATAAAACGCTTGTTGACACTCCAGCTTCCAGTTGATGGAGAGTTCTTTATAGTAATTGGTATAGGGGCAATGCAAGCTCAGAGATGACAGCGAGCCTTTTAAAAAATGACAAACCCAAGGAAGATTTGAAGCGTTTCTGTGTCTCAGGAGTAGACCAATAACAGATAGCTTCTAACCTGGAAGGATTGATTGCTTAAACTATCAATACCAGGATAATTGGAACTAAACTACATCATTATAGAACTAACACTCTGAAGCTTAGCAAATAGGCCCACTTTGTGAAGTGTAACAGCCATAGCCATCAAACCCTTGGTGTGTTGTTATTCAATGATTGATTGAATTAAAATGTCGTCCACATAAGCAACAGAGCAGGTAAACCTGAGATTTGCCAGCTTGTTATCAATGGGGCGTTGAAAGAGTGCTGGAGTATTTTTAAGCTAAAAAATACTACCTTTAACTTTTAAATTTCATACCATGTGCATATTTTTGTCTGTCATTCTTGGTATAACTTTACCTGAACCTGATGGAAGGCGTTTATCAAATCAAGTTAAGTAAAACTTGGATTTTAAAATTTCTCTGATGATATCAGCCTCATAGGGTAATGGGTATGAATCTGGGACCATTACGTTATTAAAATGCCCATAGTCAACAAATGGTCTCAGATTGACATATAATTCTTTATAGGAACACACAGGGAATTAAATGAGGGAGTTTTTCTTTCAAGCCCTTCTCCATCACATCATCAATCCAGGACTTTTGGTCTTAATCCTCCTTATCCATGTAGGGATAATTAGTTGCAGTTGACTTTAAAAAGTCAACCGTCAGATGGAAGCTCAGATCAAACTCTGAGTGGCTTGGTAGATAATTGGCATCTTTCAAATTTAAATGGCTTTAAATGGTGCTTGAATCAATGTCATTCTAGGGAGGTCAGGAACAACGTCAGTAGAGGATTTCTCCACAGTTCCTGCCAGTGCTTTCCTTTTTCTGGAGTTGGAGAAAGGAGAATTTTACCTAATTAGTGATTAAAGGTATAAGAAGCATGTTTCTCTGCAGGTCAATGTTTATATGATTGATGGCGCCACCAACCAACCCCTAAAATTATTGGTTATAGGAGATCTGGTAATTCCAGAAAGTTTATCATAATTACATTGTCATGTTCAACAAACTGGAATGGATTACAAAAAGGAGATTGATTGTTAAGATGCGCAAAGCCCCCATAATTGGTGGGACTGGTGTGACCTTAAGGTCCAAGGCTTGCACTATCTGCTGTTCAATAATGTTACCCGTGGCCCTAGTGTCCATAAAATTTTTCATTGATTTTTTAAAAAATTCTGATTGTAACTTATAAAGCAAACAAGGAATGAGCACATTAACCTTATTCAAGTTTTGAAAAGGAACAAGTACTTGATCCTAATTCAATGACTATAAAAGATTTACAAATTTTTTGAGTTTACATCACAAACTGGGTTGGAATAGCAACAGACTGGGCATATGAAAATAGTACTGAGTGTGGATCATAAGTGTCAGATAAGGGTTTCATCTTATACATATCTTCATATGTTGAATTAACGCAGTGCATCTTTCCAATCAGATTCATAGTTGAAATTTGGGAGGGTTGCACTGCTGTCTCCACAGGATTTGCTGTAATAACCACTTTCCTAAGTAGAGCTTCAATATCGTCCCATCATAATCCTGAAAATCTGACTCAGTAAAATCTCTTAATCATTAGTAATTTGTGAAACATTGGAGTTGGTTTTGGTGTCTGATGATTGAAAACAAGAGCTTTCCACAATACTCATATATTACATATATACTCATTGCCATCAACCTCTTCATTAGGGGGCTATAGTGCAATAGCGCACAGTGTTGTTTCCATATTGAAAAAGTTGGAACTTACATTTGTATCAAAAGCAACTCTTCATCACTTTACCTATGGGAGGCATGCTTTGGATTTGGTAAGCTAGTGTCTAATTCCCTTTTCTACTCACCACAATCATTCCACTTAGAGTGCTCTTAGGTGCAGTCTTATTTATTATAAATTTTAGTTTCTGAGAAGTATAAATATTCACCAAATGTTAAACTGGGTGTGCTGAAATTTCTAATAATAAGTTCAAAGGCCACTTCCACGTTTATACTCTTTGAGCAAACAGCTTTTGAACCTGAAGTACAGATCAGAGAAGCGTTACAAGGCTGTAAAATCAAAGTTTTCAGGTAGATTCAAGTCTTTGGAAATTTGGTGGAAGGTGTGTATGTGTGCTTCCAAATTAAAGTAGGATGCTTGGCAGCTGAAGAAAGCAGATAATTTTTGGGGTCATGATAAGTGAACAACAACCAGAAAAGATAAATGTTAAGCAAGAAAGCAGGCCATTAATTGTGAATTCTGATATACAAAATTTCAGGTCCAATCCTTCATTTCTCTTTGTAAAGCGTCCAGAAAGGCTAAAGTCTGATGGTAATCTATTTTCTCATTGTTAGCCATAAGATTCATGCGGAGCTTTAAATCTGGTAACACTCCCAAAACTTTCTTTGTTACATCAGCTGAAGGGCAATGTTATGCGCCAACTATTTTAAAATTGCAGGCGTGTGAAGTTAGAGATGTTATAGTGGGTTTTATCATGTGGGCAAATAAAACTATTTATTGGCTTTGATAAGGTTGACCCACAACCAACATGTGAGTAACACCCTCAGTAATCCAATAACCTTTGTTATTAGGGTTATTGGAACAAAGTCAAAAGATATCAAACCAACATCTTCACAACTGTAATTAAAGATTGGTCTATTGTTTAGACAGTCAGCGTGCCAAAGAAAACCTGCTTTTTATTTTTAGAAACTCATATACCCAAGCTAGCATATAAATTCTGCAAATTACTTCTGTTTTGAGAATGTGATAGTAAGACCCACCAGGAGAGAGTTAGGTGAAGTACTGACCTAATAACATAGTTTTCACGCTATAAATTAGGCTCAGGACAGGCGGCATGCAATCCCTAGTGTTTCACAATTGTTGGTTGGAACTTATCCCACTTGAAGGTAATTTTGGAGAATAAACTGAATTTTAGCTTCAAGGTGTTGTTGAGGTTATAAAGGTTTGTGATTTTTGTGGCAATGTTAGTATTTTTTCTGACTGCTCACCATACTCCTCTGATTCAACATTTACTTTCATGATGGTATCCTCATCATAGTGATCAGTGCTGGTAACGTATTTATCATGTTGATAGTAATAAACATTTTTATTGAATAATGTTGGGATTTTTACCCATATTCCCATTTAGCTAGATTATCAGTGATCGCTAGGGGATAATTCTCTGATGCGAAGTATGTTGGATATCAGTTGACCCTGATTTCAGGGTAATAATGTTTGGGTGATTTTAGGTTATTCGCCTAGGTTGGATCCATCAGGGATCAATCCAGATGAATGCTTAAGATCTTGTCGGGCAGAGTTGCCAACAAATAGGGGCATATGATAGTTGATTAACTATTGGGTGTACCAATTGGGATCAGTTGGGTTTCATCCTCGACCAATTGGGAATTTGAGGATCAAGTTGTGAGTCGAGTGATGCCATATGCAACTAGCAAATCAATAAGTTGGTTTGCATCATGCCTTAATGGGTAATAAGTCCCATTACCTAAGAAGTTTGCTTGCCAAATATGGTTGGTTCACTTGAATCAAGAGAAAAACATTAAAGAAACGTTTTCCAACTCTGTCTATTTTAGGTCTCAAGGATGTCCAACAATAAAATCCTAGTCAGGATGGGGAATATCATTGCTGCTTAGATGAGGATGATTAACTCAATGGCAATGGCTGCCATTTCATTGAGAAGGTGCTAACTAAGGGTTGGGCCCAAATTCCCCATTATAAATTCCTAAAGAATTCACTTATAAGAAAAGAAGTAATTATCTGAGCATTATCTGAGTATACTTTATCATAATCCATTTCAAGTTCTATTCTTTCTCAGGGAAATTATTGCTGTGTGCTCTTATTAGGAGACTCTTTAGAATAAATAGTAAGGATCTGAGCGGGGATCCAGAAAAGAAGCTGAATTAAGAATGGGGATTGCTGACAACAGTGTGTCATAAAGAAAAACTGTAAACAGGAATCTGAGCGTAGATTGAGTTAGGTAGTACCAGGGAATGAATCCCTATTCAGGACATCATAAGTATTTTGAGAGGAAATACTGGATGAGCGTTAAATCAATTATTAGTACTACAATTCAACTGTGGATAATAGTCTCCTTATTATTATCAATGATTATATTTCACTATCAAAACAACTTGGAGAATTGCACAACAACTGAACCTTTGCAGTTAATATATTTATAGGGTTTATTAACTGAGAATAATCAGAAAACCTATAAATTTTAACAATTGGTGCTCACTACAGGGGTGTAGTTGAGTAGAAGATACTAGAACGTGATGTCATATGAATATGTTTCTAATTCCTGCAATATCGTTACAAAGAAAAGTAACAATAATGAAGACAGAACGTAAAGTTGATCACGTTCAATTGCGTTCACCATGCTCAGAAGTGGAGAAACTAGTGAAGCCAATCACAGAAGATACTCAAGATTTGGGAAAAGGACTTGCACCTAGATATGGAAATGTCTAGTGCTGCAAGAAACCCTGTTCCACCAGACATCTACATAAGATGACAATTTTCAGCTGGGCCAACTCAGGTTAAAATTGGGTCCACTTGAAATAGTCCCAAGGAGTGAGGTGTTAGATGAGACTAGATGAGACACTGAATGAAGCTAATGAGGCTAGATTAATCTTTGTGATTATAGGATCGTTTCCAGATCCACCAGTGGATTTACTTCCAATATTTTGGATGGCCACGAATGCCAAAAATCGTTTTTAATAGAGAGTGACTAGAACAATCAAACAGAACTGTCAACTAGTGAAGAACTTAAAATTGTGAGAGATACAAAGTCTCAAGTATCAGTTGCTGAAATATGAAATAGAACCCCCTCGGGTTGGGACCATCTAGTACTAAAAAAAGAAATATGAAATAGAAACAGGACCTGTTGTACAAATGACAAGTCAGGATTAAAGGCCTGATATATGAAAACATAAAACTTTTCTCTCTCATTGCAATCACTTTTGCAACTTAATCAATTCAAGTCTGATTCTAGTTTGATAATCTCACAGAGGAGATTAGTCTGCGCCCATGTCAGGGAGCAGTTAGGCAAGTAAGTTAAGAGGAGCAGGTGGTAGGCCCACGGCCTCAAACGTTCAAAAACGCCCCGGAGAAACTGATGTAATATAAAAAAAAAGTTAAAAAACTGGTGGTCACTATTTCCCCAGAAATCCTCACTTGGCAAGCGTGATGCAACCAGTACATCAACACGCCGCACTCCCAACCACTCTCATTGGTGGAATATGTAGTCCGTGTGTTTCTGGACATCCAACAAACAGCTCTATAGGAAAATTTTGTGGGGATGTGCACACTTTTTTCCTGACTGCAGTGTACGTCGCACCTCACTCCATGTCACACGGTTGGCTGGACCTCAGTTTCAAAAACAAGGAGGCAGCAGATGAAGCTGCTGCGGTGTGTAGTGATTGACCTCCCTGAAGGGCAACGGGTTGTCAAAACCAAATGCACCAGATGGACAAAATCCAACTAAATTTTCCTCACGTTTGACTTTTTGCCTACTATGGTAAAATGTGCCATTTTGGAGCAGCACCTGAAAGATGGTCTCACCGTATACAGCGAAATACAATCTTTCAAAATGCAATGCTTTACGCTGATGCCACACCTGTGCACTGGCAAAGCCATCACAGTTCTGACCCCAACCTAGGAGATCGCGAAGGACCTAACCCAGATCCCGCACTCCACATATATCAATATTGAAGGGCATACCACCCACCCTTTCTGGGTAACCGTGGACAGCGCGCCCCCATCTGCACCCACTGTGATGCATTCAGCCATAAGGCACATGCATGCCCCACCAAGGAGGGCATCACATTCCTAGAGCACCCCTTGGCGGCCATGGCCAGCGGAGAGGCGCACTATGAACCAACCATAAGCACCAAAGAGGCTTTCCCATGGGGAGCACAAGGCTGCTACCTACTGGTAAAACCTATTTCCCTGCAAGAGCGGAAGAAGGCCAAGCAGGCCCACAGGGCCACGGCCAAGGAAGCGGCCAAAGTCACCACCGCTATCCCACACTCCCAACTCCAGGAGGACATCAAAACCTTTGCGGCGGAAGCAACTTGGGAATCCCTCAACCAATCAGATTGGGAAGCCCATGCCAATTGGGCCACACAATCTGAGGATCTGATGGGTGACTCAATCTCACCCGATCTTTGCAACCAAGCTCCAGTTGAAACCAACTTGGGGTCCAACCTACCTAAAAATTTTTTTGACCCAATCATTGGTGCACCAAACTCATCCACACCGCAAAAAATTCGTTCGCTGTCAGGGAAACAAAAAGTGAAGGCAAAAGCCAACGCGAACCTTTCTGCTAAACTTTAACAAAACTACCAATAGCGTTGCTGCAAACACCCATGCTGCTGTGAAGGCCTGTGGGGATATAGAGGAGGCTAGTGGGCCCAGGTGCCCACCCCCTTGCACCTAAGGTGCGATGGGGGAAACCTTCACTTTAGGGATGTTGAATATTGCCAGACTCAAGGCCTCACTGTCCCAGGCTAGGAAACTGAGTTTTTTACAAAAAAATTTACCTGTGAATATCCTGACCATCCAGGAGTCCCACTGTCCGCGAGGTTCCAAGGATGCTTGGAAAACCATGCTCCTCCCATCCCTATCCTTTTGGTCAGAGCACTGTGGGGTGCTAGTTTGGAAAAACAATTTTTTCAAATTTTTATCATCGGAATCCTTCCTAAATGGCTGAGTCCTCATTGTCACTTTCTCGTGGGCCAACGTGGCACATGCTATCATCAACATCTATGCCCCAATCTGTGCATGAGAGCGTTGGGAATTTTTCTCATCAGTCAAATCCCTTCTGTTACCCCCAGACTCTTTTGTAGTTGGTGGCCTGAACTGTTGGCTAAACACACCCACGGACCGTTGGCCTTCCTCCTCCCACGCCCCCCAGGGTCACGTAGAACTTTGCGTTCTAAATGCCACCCTTGGGTTAATGGATGCACTTCCATGGAAAGCCCCACTGCTCAAAAACATGACGCGCCCCCATATCCACAACGGCCAATTAAGGTCCATGACCTGCATCAACCTTATCCTTACGCTGGCAAAACTTCAACCCCATATTTCCCACTTCCACACATCAAAAATCGATTTCTCCAACCACCAGCTTTTCTTGATAACCTACCACTTACCCATCACAGTAGCTAGGGCTCCGCATTGGTGCAAACTCTGCCCACCCGAACTTGCATCACCAGGATTTTCCACTTGGGTGGAATCAGCAACTTTGGCAAAAGAGTTTATTATACCATTCTTGTGCAGACCCAATTTCCACATGGTCAGCCTTCAGAGCGGATACCATCTGTCACTCTCGCCACCTCTCCTCCCGATGCTCACGACAAAATCAGCCATCATCTTGCGCACTCTGGCAGAGTTGGCACACCTGGAGTCCAACATCTCAGCCACAGGATACAGCCCTGCATGGGGCTGGAAGTGGGAGGAAGCAGCCGCCAACCTCAACGCGCTCAAAAGGCAACACAAACGTTGGGTTGTGTTCAGTACAGGGCCAAACGCATTACAGAGGGTGACAAGTGAACTGCATATTTTTTTTAAAAAAATTTCGCACCACGCCAGAGCGTGACCTGCACACAGGTGCAAAGATTGGATGATTCCGTCGTGGATACGCCAGCTGAAGTGGCAATTGAAATACAAAATTATTACTCTGAGTTATACCAATCTGATCCAATTCAGCCAGCTGAAGTAGCGGAATTTTTTGACTGAACCCACATCTGCACAATATCCTGATACCCGGAAATAATGAATTTGATTACTCCAAATGAATTATGGACAGCCATCCGCGGTGCACCAAATCAGAAATGCCCAGGCCCAGATGGCATTCCATATGAATTCTATAAAAAGTACTTCAAATAATAACCCCACTGCTGCTTGCCTCACTTAACCAGATCCTTCTAGAAACGCGCCTCCTACCAGGAGGACAAGAGGCCTTCACTGTCACACTCTTCAAGAAAGGGGACAAGCTAGACTTAGCCAACTGGCGCCCCATTTCTTTAACTAACATGGATACAAAAATTTTAACTAAAATCATGGCTAGCCGTTTAGGGATTGTAGCATCTGCCACCATCTCCCCAGAATAATTCGGTTTCATACCCAGAAGGTCAATTTGGGACAACGTGCACTCTGTGGCCAACGCATGCCAGTCCACAGCCTCTGGGGCACTTGTATTGTTGGACCAACAGAAGGCCTATGATAGAGTAAACTGGGAATACCTCAGGGCCTGCCTCCATCATTTCCGCCTACCCCCTTGCTTCATCAATTGGGTAATGCTGCTCACAGAATCTGCAACAATGGCAGTGCGTGTCCCTGGCTTCCTAGCGGAAGTAGTCCGCCCTCAAAGGGGCTTATGAAAAGGGGACCCCCTTAGCCCACTCTTATACAACTTCTGCCTTTACCCACTACTTCGAAAAGTGAATGCCCAACTCACTGGGGTCCATGTACCAGGCAAGCCCCAGTCAAGATGATGGCATTTGCAGACGACTGTGTGGTTGGGGTGTCTAATAATAAAGATGCACGTGCACTTGAAGCTCTCATCCAGGAGTATTCCCGGGTAAGTAATGCTGCACTTAATGCTTCCAAAACCGAAATCATCCTCCTTGGTTGATATTAAACTTGCTGGGCCCCAGCAACCAGTGCTCAGCCCGGCCCATCTGCTCGCACACATGCTCGCCCTCCCAGCTCACCCTACACTGCCCCACTGATGCTCCCCTTCGTGCCACGCCCTACCATAAGACTGGTACGCCATCTGGGCGTGTGGATGGAGGCAGGAGGATACGCATCAGCAGTAATGGAGTGCCATATTCTGGACAACGTGATGAAGCGAATCGCCTCCCTCAGAGCCCACCCTACTTCCCTTACTGGCAGGGTCGTTTTGGCCAACTCTATGCTCCTCTTCAAAGTCTGGTTTGGAGCCCACGCCATCCCCTTCTCCACAAGCTTTTTCAAATCCTTGTATGCCCTTCTGTAAGGATGGCTTTGGTCAGGCCGCCCACTACCAGTACGGCTAGAGGTCATGTTTGGCCCTCATCATCATGGTGGCATGGGCCTGCTTGACTTCAAAGCCCATGCTGCCAAGATCCTGGGCACCTGGATTGCAGCCGTCACCGCCCCTACGCTCCCCTCCCAACACTGGTCCTGCGCGGCCCGCTCCAACTTCTCCCGCGCCTTGGGCCTTAACAATCCATCGAACCCTCACTCCTTGATGAAATACCTGGCTTCACACCCATCGGCCACAGGTCCTCACGGGACTAAACCCCACTACAAACGAATTTTCCTCTCCATGCAGAGCGCTGAGTGGAGAATTCGTATTAGCAGACACACAGCCCAGAGAGGCCGCCCCTCTCCTCAGTTCACACAAGAGGTACAGGGGCTACCCATCCAAGATGGCGTGATCCCCACACGACCCCATGTCCTATCCAGGGTGGACTACCTGGACATGATGGACATCCCTTACTCCATTGAGACTCAGAAGACTATTTGGAAATATGCACACCATCCTCTGTTGCAGCCTCAAATCCATTCCCATGTATGTCGCTACCTAAGGCGGGTGTACCATATGGCTGAGTGCTCTAATGCTTTACACTCATCCTGCGTTGTGTGTGGCCAGTATGGAACGCTGTTCCACCGCATGGAGAAGTGTCCTACCTCTAGAGTGATATGGCGCGAAGTTCAACTTCTGCTTGTCCAGAATCAAACACATCCCTTCAGTCTGTCAAGAGATATGTTTGCTTTATCAATGGCTTCCCCCCTTCCACCCTCCCTCTGTGCTCTGGTGGTTGCAATCGCCATGTGGACCATCCACACTATTGTCTTGGATGCCATCACAGGCTCCACCCCCACCCTCCCAGAAGCTGTCCATAGATTCTGGTCTTATTTGGTGGACCACTTTCAGGTGTGGATATTTGGATACCTCCCACCCTGTCACCAACAGCTGGTCTCCTCCTGGTTCCTAGTTTGGTTCATCAAATCAGACTCTTTCCTCCACACGTGTTCAATTGTGGCTACGGTCCCTTCACACGTTCCCTCCCCCTCCCCATAGTGGCGTTCCCGCTGGCAACAAGAGATAGCTTCGCTTCTCTGGGGTGCCTTCCCTGTTCTAAGTTTTGTTCTTTTGGGTTAAATTCGGAAGTGTCCGTCCCATGGTTGGCCTTCCTCGCAATAAATTTAGAATTTAAATTTAAAATTTATATGAAAACATTAAAGATTATTGCCAAAGTTGGCAAGTGTTGCCTATATGTGAAGAAACAGCGCTGCTAGTTGTATAGTGAAGAAGGTGAGTACTAAAAAATCAGAAGTAATGGACTTAAGAGAAATAGTTACATTGTTCCCAGAGAACCTCTGGACTGTTAAATATTTATGTCCTGAGATTTTGGTCAAGTCCTAAAAAAGGACCACTGAACCAAATAGATGGTTCAATCTTAAGATGATAAGATTTTGAACCATGATAACCGGTAGGTCAGAGTATACCTAGGAACCAGTTTGGATGAAGGGGAAAAAAGAAGGACTCTGAACCTAATTGTAGGTTAAAAGTCCCATTGCAAAAGAAAAATACAAAAAATATATTTAAATTTATAAATCAATTTTAATGGTCCATTGTTTTTGGACCTAGGAAGCAACAAGAGATCCAGACAGCTGAACTGAGGAAATTCCATGATTTTGGGACCCTTGATGATTTGGGATTTCTGGATGGATAACCAAGAGTATCAATATTGGTTGACTGAGATCAACTCGCTAATCTGACGGAAGGACAGTAGGAGGAAGTGTTCGAGAGACTATCCTCGGCCAGCCTGAAGATTAAGACAAGGAAGTGTCACTTTTTCAAGAAAGAGTTAGAATATCTGGGATTTGTGATCAACTCTAGTGGACTGCAGCCGCAAGCCCAGAAGATCGAATCCATAGAGTAAATGGCTGTGATGAAGAGTGTCCAAGATATCCAAGTGTTCCTTAGAATGGTCAGATACCATAGAAGATCTATTCAGGATTTTGTCAGAATCCCCAAGCCCTTATTCCATCTGTTGAAGGATCCAAAAAAAGGATTCGTTTGGAATGAAGAAGCACAGACTTCCTTTGATAAGTTATGCCAGCACTTGATAGATTCTCCTATTTTGAAATATCCAAATTTAGATCAAGAATTTATGGACAAACTGATGCTACATTGATGGCGATTGGCACCATATTGAGCCAATTAGATGAACTTGAGGACAAACTTTAGGTGGTGTATGTGAGATGGACACTCTCAGCTGCTGAGAGGAAACACACCGTAACTGGGTGGGAATTCCTTGCAGTCATTTACATCTCTAAACAGTTTTGGGTGTACATCCATGGAACGCACTTCAAAGTGGTGACGAACCACTCTTCATCAAATTGGCTTCACATTTATGAGAACCAGAAGGATGACTGTCCCAATAAGCACTAAAGCTACAGAATTTTGATTATTAGATTGTCCACCAAGCGGGGGATTCTCATCAGAATGTGGATGCTTTATTGCAGTTACCAATGGTCCAGATGGTATACCAGCAGGTGGATGAGCTAATACAGAGAATGGTCAACGGATAAATTGGGAATGAGCCCTGAGAAATCCAAGGTGCACTTCAAAGAGCAATGGAAAACACTGAGACCATAAATTGACAAGTTTTCAAAACGATCAGATGGGGAACAATTAATATTCCCAAAGCTATCAGAATTAGTGGCTAGCATCTAAGCCGCTCATAAGGTTGTTGGGCATGGAGGCCTGAGAAAAATGACTGAACATATTCACCAGTACTACTACTGAGAGTCAATCATCTATGATGTCACAGATTATCTGGTTTGCTGTGTGGAGTGCCAGTTGCACAAGCCACATAATATGACTGGGTACTGACTGGTTGCCCTAGATTTGCTTGGCATACAGTATCCATCAATGTGATGGGACTGCTGATGATGAGCACAAGGGAACAAGTACATAATAATTGTAATTGATCATCTGATGAGATGTGTCAAGATGAAGGCCCTGGCAAAAGTAGATGCTACCAGTACTGCAAAGTTCATCCTAGATCAGGTAGTATACTGACATAAAGCCCACAGGTCCTGCTGAGTGACATTGGGACAAATTTCACAGCTCATGTGATCCCACAATTAAATGAAATAATGGGGATCCGAGGAGTTGTGTTAGTACACTATCAGCTGGAGATAAATGGACTGATGGAATGAGTTAATGGGACGCTGGCCATGACGCTGAGGAAGCTGGTCACAGGAAGAACTTCTGCGTGGGGAACATACCAGAGTTCAGTGACGTTTGTCTACAATATTAGTCATCATACGGCAACAGGAAAAATGACATTTGAGCTGCTATATGGGAGGATGGCATCATTGCCACTGATTTTATATTCAGTGATGGAACCAACATTGGGGATGAGTGCTGAGCAGTACCTGAACCAATTGATGAACATCCTAATTGAAATACAATTGCAAGCATTCAATATGACTTTAAAGGAAAGGATATGAGTGAAAATGATGGATGATAAGAACTGACCGGCCCTAACAGAATACCAAATAGCTGAAAGAGTTGCATTTTGCAATATTCATGGTTTCAGGAGAAGAAACAAATTGGATGCATTGCGGTTGGGTCTGTTTGAGACTATTGCCAAGATGGCGATGGACGCCTACTCATCAAGAACCTCTTGGACGGAAGAATAGTATGAGTCCATGCTAAGTATTTTAAGCGATGGATTGAGGAAAAAATAACGAAAAAAGAGTTCCCAAAGGACAGCTGAACCATTAAGTTGGTTATGTCCTAATGATTTGGTTGAGTCCAAAAAAGGATCGCTGAACCAAAATAGATGGTTTAGTCTTAAAAAAGTAAGACCTCTGAACCATAGAAAACTGGTAGGTCTAAGTATACCTAGGATCCAGTTTAGGGTAATAAAATAAAAAGATGGACTTCTGAACTGAAAAAAGGTCAAGTCCCATGGAAAAAAGAATAAGAAAATAAAAGATTTATATAAGTATTGAAAAAAAAATTATAAAAAAATGCATAAAAAAACTTTTCTGCCAGTGTAACTTTCCAAGCAAATTATATGGAAAACAAGAAAGTAATCCTAATTGCCTACCATAGTTTTTCTCAGATGCCCTTGGATTCTACGCCAGCTGCTCCAGTGTCGGGCAGCAGAAAAACTGCCCCAACAATTTCCCATCCAGTAGGAAAACGCGCTTGGACTGGCTCGCCCAGTCACATCATATCCATGGGATTATTTGTTCCTTTCAAGGATCTTGATGCCCACCTCGCTCATACCCAAGCAGTACCTCACTGCCCCCTGGTGCTTCCCCAGAACAACATGCATTATGGCCTAAGGGTTGACTATGGGAAACTCTCCCTGTACCATGACCAAGCCATAATTTGAAATGGCACAGGTGGTGATGATTCCCACCAGTTTTTTAGATTTCTGCCCCTATAAGGGGTATTTTGACCTCAGCTTCACCTGTGAAGCCAATGTCGCCACTGCGGCAACTGTGCCCCTGGTATTCCAGGATACCTTATTCCCACAATTTGGACCTGACTCCCAGCAGACACCACTTTGGTGGTCCAGTTTGCTGGTTTGCCCACCCACCTCCCCCCCTCAGTGCTCCACCGGGAGCTGATGGATGGTTTGGCATCCTATGGCTCCAACCCCATCTTACTATTTGTTGTCCCAAATGGGGCCAAACGCCTCGCTGAGCCTCAGGCGTATGCCACAACCAGCCCTGAATTTAGTAAAATCTCTGTTTTGATTCCCCCTTGCACCATCATTCCTTCTACCCCTGTCCATCTGTTTTGGGCCCATGTCAAGGGTGGGCGGATGATCTTCCCATCCTGCTTCAAGTTGGACCACTCAAAACACAAGTGCCCCTCCTTAGTTTTTTCTTATAGATCAGATT